>WBMW01001483.1:28280-218785 GCA_013396635.1 Penelope pileata | reverse complement strand
AAAAAAAAAAAAAAACCCTATAACCCTTTGCTTGAATCCTGTTGGAGATGATTATGAGCACTAAAGAAATAAATGCTATTTGTAATGGATGTCTTGAAGGAAAATCACAAACATTTTAGTGTCATTCATTCCAATTTGATTTTTTTATTTATAAGCATTATACATGTATTTGTCAATAGAAACCTGGGGCCTCTTAGGGGTTCAGATTAAAGGAGCAAAAGAAGATGCCAATTTTGCGTTTTTCTTTAACTGGACACCTCAGGGTTTTTTCCAAAATAGTATCTGTAATGCTGCAAACTCAAGGATGGTTAATTTAAGATCTTGCTCTGTATTGCCAGCAGGATGTGTGCTTTATGTGCCTGATTTTGGTTTTAGGTTTGAGTTTTAGCTTTTTCAATCCATCTGCTGTGGTTTTTCACTTATTTTAACACAACATGTCGTACTTTTATAAGTTACATTTTAGTTATTCTCATCTGCTCATCAGTTCATGATGATGTATTTAAAAATCTAATCCATTGCTTCATGTCAAATGAGATTAGTAGATTTTGACTGTTTGTGCCAAATATGAGGTTATGAGGTTATTCCATTCCATTCCATTCCTTTTTTTTTCCCTGAATACTGACATTTTTTCTCATCCCTCTAAGCAATATCTGAATTGATCTAGAGCAAAACAGCTGACTAAGAATCCTTTGTTCAGAATTTAGACTGTATCAGAAACAAATATCTCTTAAAATATTTACTTTCTGAGTTATCTTAAAGCTAACTAACATGGAACAGGGGTAGATAAACCATTTCAAAAAAGTTTTTAGTTACTGTCTAGAACCAGCAGGAAAAAGTTTGTTTGTGTTTATTGTGTGACAAAAATAAATTTTTAAAATAAATAATTTTTTTCAGTTTCAAATTACAGTCAGGCAGAAAAAAACACTGATTGTCTTTCTCCCCACTAAAAGACTGAAGAGGAAGGAAAATGGATGCTTTCTGCAAAATTTTTGATTTTGTAAAATTGCTCCTAACTTTAGTTTTTCAGACATAAAATACCAAAACTACTGATGGTGCTGCTTGTGGGAATTCAGGTTTTACAAATAATATCTTAAAGATTACTGGCCAAAGAGTCCACTGCCCCACGTCTGAAGTAATATAATTTCAACTCAGAAGCATAAGAAAGAATCCTGAAAACAGACTTAAAACAAGTTTTAAAAAGCATTGGGCAGTGCTGAGTTAGTTAAAGTAGTAGCAGGATTTAACATGAGCAATTCTAATTTGATTATAGTACTCTGAATTAGTATAAAAGTAAATGTGACATTTTCCTTTCACCTGCTCAATATGCTGTTCAGAATAAAAAGAAAATATTTGCACTAAAAATTCATAAATATAACCATTTTAAAATGACTGTTCACATTGTGGCAAGCAATCTGCACCCTCTTTAAAGATGATTTTCTTTGGGTGTAGTCTTGAAAGTACTACAGCTATTTAACACCCACCTCAAACCCAGCAGTGAGCAATGTTGAAATGAATATGCAAGCTGTCTTTGTTCAGCTGAGCATCTGAGAAAGCCACATTTGTGCAGTTTTGTTAGGTCTAATTATCTTCCTGTTAGAATAGTGGTTGATTATCCCTTTCTGAAAGTAAAAATTAAATCACCTTCTCTATGTTTCAGCTATAAGGATTCTACGCAAAGACATATTTGGAGGGTTATTATGAAAATGTGAAGAATAATAAGTGCTTGCCTGCTCTTACCTGACTTAGAAATAAGAGAATTATGTCGTGTAGTTGCTTTTCAAGATCTAGCTGTTGTTTTGCTCTCATTTTAGCAATGGGATCCAGGAAAAAAAAAAGGCACATGGTTGAGTGAGGAGACTTGGTGAGGTTCATGGTTAGATGTGATAATCCTGAATGTCTTTCCCAACCTAGATCATTCTGTCATTCTGTGATTCCTTAGACTGTAGACTGTGCAGCTTTTAAGCTGCTTTTCTTTTTTTCTTTTTGCAGTAGTACTCCATTTAAATTCACCAAGAATAAAACAGAAGACACAGTCCTCTCCAGCTAATACTTAGTTCTGCCTGATAGTAAAATTTCATGCAACGGAAAATCAAGTAGAACACTGTGTTATGATCTTCTAGGTGATATCAGTCAGAAGTTGTCCACAGTTGCTGTAAATCAGCTTCTTTGCACTTCCGGTGTCATAAAATCCTGGTTGTCAACTCTAATGGCAAGGAATCACTTCTTCACATCACTGGTTTTAGGGTTTGAGACAAAACACTGTTTTTCTTGGGTCACAGAAATATAAGCACAGAAAGAAAGAAAAAAAGATTCTTTCAGTAGTTTTGCTGACATTTAAAAGCAGCGTATAGCACCACGCAGGAGAGGCTTCCTACAGTCTTTGCAACATCGGAAGGGTGCAGCAACGGCACTGACTTCACTGTGCCCAGCCCAAAAGGGACAACATTTAATAAATCTGAGCATTCAAAGCTAGAAGTCTTGCTTCAGTTTAGGCAAAGAGAGAGAAATTCCAAAGACTTCCTAGTCTCCTACTAGTTGTCTATTCCTACTGGGTTAATGCAGAAGATCCTCAGATGGCTGAGTGAAAGTTGTGTGGTCGAAGATAATAAGAGCAACGAATCATGTAGTGACAATGGTGGATATTTTTTCTTCTCTGTCTTGAAAACTAGTCATTGCCACCTTGATCTTGTATGTGAAAATTATACTACTAGAACTACCTTATCAAACAGTATTTCTTATTTTCAAACAGTAAGTTTTGTCACTACTTCAAAGATAAGACTGAATATTAGAAAGTAAAAAAACAAGTGAAATGAACCTTAGAACTTCTAATAGTTTCTTTGAGTGTAGTTTCTCTTCCTAGACTGTGACTTAAACACTTGACAACCGGAGAGAAGAATGCTTCAGGCTTTTCACACATTTAAGAAAAAACTCAATAATTTTCCCTAGTGAAATAAAAGTATTGTAGGAGTAAACTAGATCTGAAATTGTACTAAGTTTTAATCCAGACAGATGCCGCTGCTGACTGCCAATCATGGGGTAGCTGCATAAGCTGATGTGATAGCATCCTCTGCATGTTATGTTGCTGGTGACAGATCCTTTTTGGACACTTGACTGATGGTGTTTTTGACATTCCCACTACAGACAAGCTGCCTGAGGTTATTTTACTTTCATGCCATTGTCATTTGACGTTAATAACTGTTGAAACAGGTGTGGATTGACAATCCTGGGGAACTGTCTAATTCCCATGCCAGATTCTTGTAACTGGCCTGTTAGTTTCAGTCACAATGCAAATCTTTCCTCTATATTCAGGCAGGTTTTCATGATTCCTACTCTCCACTTGAAAGCAAGCTTGCATTGGAGCAAAAGGTTGCTATTCTTGAGTAATGATGCTTTGTCAGTTCACTGTTGGTCAGTTGAACATCCTAATGCTTGGTAAATATTTATGGTATAATGAGATGCCTCAGAGTGAAGGAGTACACGCAATCTGTAAGTGTACCTAGAAATCTAACCTCAAGGGCTAATGAATCATAGAATCATAGAATCATAGAATGGTTCAGGTTGGAAGGGACCTTAGAGATCATCTTGTTCCAACCCCCCTGCCATGGGCAAGAACACCTCCCACTAGACCAGGTTGCCCAAAGCCCCATCCAGCCTGGCTTTGAATACTTCCAGGGAGGGGGCATCAACGACTTCCCTGGGCAACCTGTTCCAGTGTCTCACCACCCTCACAGTGAAGAATTTCTTCCTTATATCTAGTCAAAATCTACCCTCTTCCAGTTTATAACCATTACCCCTTGTTCTGTCATTATCTATCCTTGTAAAAAGCCCCTCCTCAGCTTTCCTGCAGGCCCCCTTCAGGTACTGGAAGGCTGCTATCAGGTCCCCCCGCAGCCTTCTCCAGGCTGAAGAGTCCTAACTCTCTCAGCCTGTCATAATAGCATTTTTTTTTCTGAAATGCTGTAATTTGTTTCTGTAGGACTAATGCTCAGTTTGTTTCATAACAGAAAATGGACGTTTACCTATAAAGGGAAAAAAAGGTAAGGAAAAAAAAGCTACATTAATACTAACATTGAAGGGAGGAAGAACTGTAAGTGATATCTCTTCATTTTCTCATACATTCAGCATTTTTTTAACAATTGAGCAAGAGAGCTCTTTTTCTGTATGAAAACCACATTATCAAGCAGCATTTCAGATGGGAAACTTTGTTTCCTAATGTTGTAACTTTGATTACAGACTATGAGCCAACTGTGTGTGGCATTTTTTCTGAATTTGAGAGAAGGATGCTCGCTCACCAGGACTGTTTCATTTGCTATCGTTGTGCATGGACTCTTGCAATCCCAGGCCCATTCTGATGAGTCTGGCATATTAGCTAGCTTTGCAATTAGTGGGAAAATTCCTTAAGAAGCGTTTGATTAATGCTTTTAATACATACACCACGTATATTGTACGTGATTTCATATTGCAACATTTGCACGTGATATGGTGTAAATAGTTCAGTGTTGCACAAAACTGTTCTCAGAAGAGTAAGTCTGGCCTTGATTCTTAAGGGGAGATGATATCCCCTGTGTCATATATCCAGCAGCCTGCGTACTAGAGATGGTATTTTTTCCTTGTCTGACTCCCGTGTGTGCACTGGAAAAAAGGAGCAATGTAGGTAAGACTGTGAGTATTATGCGCAAATAAAGTGCACTTTAGGGAAAAAGCTTAATGGACAGTAACATAAATATGATAAATCTGTTTAAATACCATTATTGCTTTCAAAAGCATTCACTTAATACAAGTGAGTGTTTGTATTAAAGACAGGATAGTAGGCAGTGTAGTATTTGGGTGCTAGCTAATCAAGGTGACGCTTTTGATCAGACTTTCAGAAATGAAGGGGGAATTTTCAGGAGTATGCCAGTTTTCATATTCCCAGGGAACTACCAGGTCACACAGCTGGCCATTTGCAAACACAGATACCTGCATAGAATAAAATTAGCAGAACCCTATCTGTGATGTATCTTGCAGCATCTCTGGATAAGTTTGAGTAACTGTTGGCAGAAATATCAGCTTTGATTTTATTATAACTAAGCAATGTATTTTCTTAATTGCTGTAATTATCTGAGCTACCCTCATGCCAAAAAGTGGCAATGGCACAGATAATCGTGGGATTTGTTTTCAAATACAGTTGTCATATTTAAATCTTATTTAATATCTTTATTGTTGATCTGGATGAAGGTATTGAGTGCACTCTCAGTGAGTTTGCAGATGACACCAAGTTGGGAGGAAGCGTCGATCTGCCTGAGGGTAGGAAGGCTCTACAGACAGATCTGGACAGGCGGGATTGCTGGGCTGAGGCCAATGGGATGAAGTTCAACATGACCAAGTGTCAGGTCCTGCACTTTGGTCCCAACAACCGCATGCAATGCTACAGGCTTGGGGCAGAGTGACTGTAAGACTGTGCCGAGGAAAAGGATCTGGGGATGTTGTTTGATGCTTGGCTGAACATGAGCTGGCCAAGAAGGCCAATGGCATCCTGGCCTGCATCAGAAATAGTGTGGCCAGCAGGAACAGGGACGTGATCATCCCCCTGTGCTCAGCTCTGGTGCGGCCGCACCTCGAGTACTGTGTTCAGCTTTGGACCCCTCACTAAAAGAAAGACATTGAGGCCCTGGAACGTGTCCAGAGAAGGGCAATGAAACTGGTGAGGGATCTGGAGCACACGTCTTACAGGGAGCAACTAAGGGAACTGGGATTGTTTAGTCTGGAGAAGAGGAGGCTCAGGGGAGACCTTATTGCACTCTACAACCTCCTGAACGGAGGTTGTGATGAGGAGGGGGTCGGCCTCTTCTCCTGGGTAGCTAGCGATAGGACAAGAGGCAATGGCCTCAAGTTGTGCAGGGGATGTTCAGATTAGATATAAGGAAAAACTTTTTCTCTGAAAGAGTGGTCAGGTACTGGAATGGCCTGCTCAGGGAGGTGGTTGAGTCACTGTCCCTGGAGGTGTTCAAGGTACGTCTGGATGTGGAACTGAGGGACATGGTTTATTGGGTAATCTTGGTGGTACGTGGACAATTGGACTTGGTCTTTTCCAACCTTGATGATTCTATTATTTTTCACAGTCTGAATAGTGCATTTTCTGTAAATTAATAAACTTTAACAATATATGTTGTTTTCCTTTGTGAGTCTTCATTTGACTCTTTGCTTAATGATTTACACTTATAACAAATGAAACTCTGCTGCAGGTGAAAGTTTCAAAAATCACAGCTCAATGAAAATATAAAGCAGTCTCCTTAAAAGTGGTATTTGTTGAAATACAAGCAAAAGTTCTACATATGAATTCCACATCTCATAAAATATCTTCAAGTATAATTGACCGGTAAAAATAGTTTTAATTTTAAAATTACTTTCAGAGTTGCAGCCTACTCTCTTTGTTGCTACCTAATGGGAAACAAGTTTTATTCTACATACAGACTGATTTTCTGTTCTTTTACACTAAATAGAACTTATGTTCCCTTCATTACATCCTATCTAATCTAGTAAAAACTTCTGTCATTCATGCATAACCAGTGTTAATTGCTAATGCATGTTATTACTCAAAACAAGTAGTATGCATATGTTCTGAGCAACAATAAACAAACAGCCGCATAGAAATGAAGTTGCTGCATATATCGTGTATGGCTCAGTAAAGTAGCACAGTGTTCCTGTGGGGATTCTATGATCTTTTTTCCTATTAAATTCTAATTAAAGTTAGATTATTTTTAGAAGAGATAAATCAGTACACATGGCTTTTCTGTGCCATCTTTCATTCTTTGTAGAGAATATCAGATCTAAGGCCAACTGATGTAACCTGAAAACATTTTGCAGTTCCATTCAGTGTAAGGATATTCAGCTGGGTTTAGACTTCTGATAAATGTAGTTTAGAGGGAAGACAAGCCAAAGAATTTGTGCAGAAAATGTTTCAGAAAAAAATATATTTTAGGATTGCACAGTTTAACATTAGGGAAAGCCTGAAAACACATGAGTTTTGTGGGTTTCTGTAAGGATGGTTTCTGTTATCTCCTTCTAATATTGCATACATGTTACTTCCAACTTAAATCATTGGTCAAACCACTTTAAGTGGGCTGCATGAGAAGGGGCAGGGGCAGACTTCATCTTTGTTTTTAAATTTTAGAAGTTGCATATGAGTTGAGCCATTTTTTTAATAATGCGGTAGGTAAATGTGCTGTTGCTTGTGATTCTCCTGGAAGAAAGAACACAGCCTTATGGAGCAGGAGATGGTGTTGCTCAAAGAGACAAAAGCTAAAGGGAGCAGGGGAGTGGTCACTTCCCTGGGGCTTTATCTGTTTCTGTCAGCCCCTACTGGTGTGTGATGACAGACTCCCATAGGACTGCAGAATGGGAACTTTGGAGAGATGAAGGCTAGAAAATGAGGTATTACCAGGGATCACAGGTTCATGGGGTTTCGTTCGCATACAAAAGGTTTCCTAAGTTAGGAGTCTGAAAACAGCCACACGTCTAGCAAATACAAAGATCACTAAGGATGACAAATCTATATATACAGAGAGAGAGTTACAGTTATATATTTATTTCTATTTAATATATATAAAACCACTTCCATCCTGTAGAATGTGTTGTGTAACATTATTTTAAACTTTAAGTAGTAGAAGAGCTCTTCCTATTATATATTTATACTTCAAACACCATTTGCTGATATTATTTCATCATTGTGATTTGATCAGATTATATCAACAAAAGTATTTATCATCCTGTGGTATTGCTTATTTGCAACACACAACTTCATTGGCTGGAGCAGATATGGCACCAATTTATCCACCTGAGAACAGAAGTAGAAATGATATACAACCTTAGGCATGACATGGAAGCTCAGGTAAATTACAGGAAAACATTGCCAATAGCAAGATATGTATTTTCAGACAAGAAGTTTAAAGATGTGTTCCCAGGAATATTTCTTAAGCAATAACCAATGCCTAATTAAGGTCTCCCTCTCTTTGTATTTTGCATCACCTCATGACATTTGTATAGCAGCATCATATAAATAAATTAGGAGAGAGGTGAGAATGCAAGAATTTTGATTTTGTTTATAGCTGTGAAAACATGCTTTACAATTTATCATTCAGTCTGAGAATTTTGTTATCTTAAAAGGAAACTAAATTTTTCAGTGACAAGTACCAGTTACCACTAAAAAGTCAGCATTTACTACCAATAAATTTAATCTACATGCATTAAAGAGAATTTTCCTGCCAGTTTTTTATGGCCTTATTCCACTGTAATATTTCATGTTTCAATATTTTTATATAATCAAAATAAAGAAGTTTCTTAACAGTGGTATCTCTCTTTTGTGATGTGGAAATTGTCATTCTTAAAGATTACTACTGCAACTGATCCATTTCTGTACTATAAATTATAAAAAAATAATACATTTTAAAATTCATAAGCAATATTTCATTTATTACCCAGAAACAGAAAGCAGTGTAGACTTGCTACAGACTAATAGTGAGTTACATTACAGATACACATGATGAAAGGAGAAATATGGCTTTAGCTTTGGAAGGTAATTCACGTGTTTCTAAAGAAGATTTCACATGTAAGACAAGGAAAAGGTCTAAGGCAATCCCTTGCAAGTAAGAAATAGCTATCAGGATGCATTAGATAAAACGAACTCACACAGCACCCTCATACCCTTGACCTTCCAAACACATTTGCAGATAATGTTGATTCTCCTGACAGCATACACAAATCCTCGCAGTTCTTAAGGAAGATATTTCAGTTCTGCGTTGAAGCTGTTTTCTCTGTCATATTGAGTTGATAGTTGTCATAAGATAGAAATGTTGAGTTATGCAGCAGTACAGCATACGTTATTGTCTACTTTGCAAAATACCACTGTAATCTCACAGTGCTTCCAGTAAGAGAGTTTCTTGTGTGTGGCAGGTGGAGAATAGTCTAATCTGGGTCTGATCATCTTGCAAGGAAAAGCAGCAGCTTAAATTAAACTGCCAGAGTCAAACATTTTGAAAGGCTGTTTCTGAATCCAAACTTTCAAGATCTAGATGTTGCTGTAATAGAGAGAAAACAAAGACACGCACAGGAAACAGCTTGTTTCACCACAAATCTGCTGGAAATGTGGTGTGAGAATGCATATAAATAGAACTTGCTGCTTTTTCATGAGTGTACTGTTTTGAATATATATTGATGTTAAGGTAGATTTATGGAGATGTCAATACATTTTCCTTTCTCCTTAGATATTTATAAAATTGGAGAGGTTAGTTTTGTATTTTTTTTATCATCATCTTATTCTATATTTCATGAATATACCCTTTCAGTCTGGGTGCACGCACAATGAAATAAAATATAGATTTTGTGAAGTATAAGAATGTATATGAAACGTTGTATCCTGATCATCCTCCAAGAAAAAGTGCAGGCTCTATGTGGAGCTATGCACCCTCTCAGCAGTTATATTGTTCTGTAATACAGTCTAGGCAAAAAGCAAAATGTGAAAGTGAAGGGAAGGAAACATGGGAGCAGTGGATTAGATTTGCATGGTAACCTGTGTGCTACCAGCCTTTCTGCACTGATTCCCCAGCACCTATCTGCAGCTAGAGTTACTGGGCAAGGTTGTGGAAAGCCTTTTTTGCGGGCTCAGCCTACTTGTATGCCATTGCACTGCCCTCATGCCCTGTCTCCATGCTGCCAGCATATGGCAGTGTGTCTTGTGAAGTCCCTTCCTGGGAAGATGTGATTAATAGGCACAGCTCTTGTTCAGCAGACATCACAAATATCCAAGGAAATGGCTAAAGTGGAAAGAGAGGAAGGGAAAGCTGGAGGGAAATTTCTTCATGCGTGAGTAGAAAATGAGTTTTGGAGCTAGAATTTTAAATGAATTCATCTTATACCTAATAAATGCCCTAAGTTTTTATTATTGTCTAGAGATACACTTGCTCTCTCTGTAGTTCCATCAAGCAGGCTGTATCTGGAGAAAAAATGTGAATAAAACAGTGTATCCAAGTGTATCTTGGGGACCTGGAAGAAAGGCCCGTCTCCCTTTCTTGTCCAGCAAATGTCTCTGTCACTTGAGATCTGTGCCTAACCAGGCAAGGATTCAAAGACTGTACCAGTTAGGCATGAAAAGATTTTGCTTCAATATGCATTTGTGCTAATTACAATGAGTCATCATCACTAGATGCTTCAAGGGATGCATGCACTGTTGATTTTTTTTGTCTCTCCAATTTTCAGCACTGTATTGGAGAGATTGTCACCGAAGTATTTTCCAGATGTCCCCAAAAATAGGAATGAAAAAAAGAAAATCTGGCATTTTAATAGAGACATTTCTAGATGACTGGAGTCAACCAGTCCTAAGGACAATCAGATATAGACTATGACAATGGGTGCTCATTTTGGGCCAAGTGCCCAGCCTCCTCTCCAGAAAGTTTCCCTTAGGTGAAGCTTACTCTGAAATAAAAGGCAGTTGGCCTAGCTGCATGATTCTTGTTAGTTGTGGTTTCACACTGTGTGAACGCCAGTTTGAAATGTTTGTTTGACCAATGCCAGTGATTTTGTGATGTTAAATTTGGAAAGTGGATAGGATAAGGCTGCATGCAGAGAGAAGCTATTGTGCTCTCTCAGGGGGAGTTCATATCTCGGTAGACTGGCAAATAGGGGGCTCTCAAGTTAAGATCATTGGGATGCAGTGGAGGACTCAGAAAGGAAGAGGAGGTTTTGAATTTTTATACAAAAGTTCCATCTAATGCTCAAATTGCTCTGAGACCAAAAGGAGATGAGCAGACCTGAAACAATTCCTTATTCCTACTAACTCGACAGGCACAGGCATTCAGTAAAGAAGGAAATTTTGTATTTAAAGAGCTTTTTATTGCTGTTGTTTCCCTTGATCCTAGAAAAATACTCTAGAACCTTTAAAAAAGGACTTTTCAATAGTTCAGATTCAGCTAAAGAGCAGTAAATACTATTTCAAATCTAATGATTTTCTGAATTATTTTATTTCAAGTAAGCCTTCTAGAAAGATACTGTCTTAAAAACTCACTTGTCCTTTATCTTTTTTAACTTCACCTCCTATCCCCAAATATGAAAATGAGAACTTTAGTCCTGATATTGTAAACTCTTCTGTAAGTTCATAAATCAAGGCAAAGAAACAGATGTGGAACTTTGTGCCACTAACTCAAACTAATTTGTTAGAAAATATTTATTTTTTGAGTTAAAAGTTAACATTTATACTTAATTATTTTTTTTTTCTATTTTTCCAGAACTAGAGGCAGAGGAATGGTGCAAACATCTTTGCATGGAGTGTCTAGGAACCAGGCTTAATGATATAAGTCTTGGGGAACCAGATTTGCTTGCTGCTGGAGTACAGAGAGAACAAAATGGTAAGTAACTTTGTAATTGCTCCCATATCAGTTCTTAGCTGACGTCCCATGTTATCTTTCCTAGTGTTTGTGTACTTGTGTGGATTTTTCCTGTTACCTAAAAGTACCTAAACATTTGGACATATTTTCAAGGCTTAATCATATTTTTTATACGAATAAATGTGATTAAATTCTATACCAAGTAGTACACACATAGTGACTCCATGTGTTCATTGGGTTCACATTTTCCTCTCATGGGAAAGGATGGCAATGACCTTTCTGGTTGTGGAAAAAATGGATTCTGTTCAGTGGAAAAAAACAATAGGCGTTGTTCCACAGCCTTTAAAAGACAGTGGTGAACATTTCAACAGCCCTTTGGACCACAAAACATGTATTTGCTTTATCTTACCTGTGTGGAATAACAAAAATGCTAGATCTAAATGTTGTCAGGTACAGGTGGAAAGAGCAGTGGCAGATGCTAGTCAGTGCTAAGCCAAGCTTGTAATTCTTTTGAACATAAATTTAGATACATGTCCAGGCAGGGTGGTAGTGTGCTAGTGGATGAAATATCCAATAACAGAAGAAAATCTCTGATTATCCTGTCATGCAGTTCCTATTAATGAACATGAGGGCAAAAAGAATATGTGCTCATTTATTCCTCCCTAAATTACAGCACTCAGTAATTATTACTGTATTGATGCTTTTATAAAATCCAATAGCTTTTAGCAAAGTAATAAAACAAACTGCTTCTACGTTCAAAACAAGCCAGCTATCATAATAAACAAAATGACGTAACTAAATTATAGAATGAATAGCACTATATCAATCATGTTTTGTTAATGTCTTGCGAGATTCCAGACAACTCTGACCCTAATAGCATAAATTATACAGAAGTCTTCAAGAAGTTTTGTTCAAAGGTAAGATATTGTTCTTTTGCGATTCAGAGGAAGTTCAAATGTTTGTGAAATTTTTTCCTTGGAATCAGACACAGGATTTAATTTGTGTCTTGGTTTAATTTTCCACTTGCCTCAAGCTGCAGTATAAGTATAGAAGGAAAAGCTACTAATGTCATAGGAAAGTGATAATGATCAGATACCACTCAAAAAATCCTATCTGCTATACACTTGTAGGCTATGGGTGTAAAACTCTTATGCATACTATTGAAAAGAAAACCACGTGAGCAGGCGAAGTTGCTTCACAAATTAGGAGGGAAATAAATCTCATCAAAAGTCTCTGATGTGAGCAGAAAAATAGCTTGAAAATCTTCAAGCTCTTTCTACAGTGAAATCATGTAGTGTCTAGCAGCTTTCAGGCATGGATGGTAAACAACTGCATTTCATTTTGTCCTTGAAAAAGAGAGATACAGTTATACGCAAGACCTCCAAAAAACATAGATTAGTTCTGTTGTGTGAACTAGTCTTGATTCAATTCCTTTAGTGTAGAAATTAATTGCATTGCTCTCAACCAGCACATATGAACATAATTAACATCTTTATTGTTCTAAGTAATTAAATGAAAGGAAACAAAGAGGAAACACATGTATTTTTTCTGCAAGCCACGTGAATAAGAATGAGTGCTATTAGTCGTATTTTTTTAACTTAGCGTCTGTATACATATCATCCAGTATTTGAAGAACGTGCTCTGCTAAAACATTAGTTACAATATCTCAGTCTGGTAATCTGTTTCCTCCCCTCATCCCCTTGGTGCACAACTCAACATTTTAATAAGCATGTTTGAAATTCAAAATTGTCTCCTTAGTTGTCTTGTTTGGGAAGTAAAGCAAATTCTGGTTTGGGGGTGTCTTCTAATAATTTGATAGAAGGGGAAGATGAAATCTAGCTTTTGTTCATGTATGTGTCCTGTAAGAACCTGAAATTGCACTCAGATTTCTTTAGGTGATTCTTTAGGTAGAGTCAGTTGACTGAAACTGTGACTTCAGCTTATTGTAGTTATCTTATTCTGCAGACTTGTCAGTGTCATTCCCTGCATGATAGTTTTATGAAAAAGGTGACTAATAGGAGGGTGGAATCATTTGGGGAACTCTAATAAAAATTTCAAGTTTCAAATTTATTTTCTTGCACTTTTTCCTCATTTTATTTTTATATGTTCCCTATATAGTTTATTTTGTCCTAGTATTTTTAATATGTTGTGTTCTTCATCTATCC
The DNA here is from genome assembly GCA_013396635.1 of Penelope pileata. Lineage (NCBI taxonomy): Eukaryota > Metazoa > Chordata > Aves > Galliformes > Cracidae > Penelope > Penelope pileata. Next base: position 205,263 of record WBMW01001483.1, on the reverse strand, counting down.
AAGTGTACCAGGTCCACAGATTGCATTCTCATAGAGACTACAGTATCAGTGGGTTTACGATTTTAGATTTTCTTTGACGTTTTAAGGGCTAAAAGGAATTTAAGAATAGTGTCATAACATATTATCATAGCTTATTATCTCTATGATATGACAGGGTGTTAATATCATTAATCCCAACAGAGTAGGTGTTAATCCTATCCCACTGTCTTTTTCAAATGGTTTCTTTGCCTTAAAGATTTTTTGAAGTATTTACAATTTGATGAAGATACTTCTTGGATCAGAAAAGATCTAGCCTAAAGAGGTGTTTTTTTGGTAAACTACTTTGCTTTGTCCTAGCAATATTTTTAATACACTACATTCTTCATCATTTCTAGTACCTCCTCATTCCTGTCTTTAGAGGACATGTGCATGTTGTATAGCAAGTACATCTGAGAGTGTTTAGTGGAGAGATCGAGTAATTCGATTATCACTTAACAAAAGAGAGTAAGTTTTCTGTTGTTTGGGTTTCTGTTTTAGTCACTGTATATGAATCCCCTAACCAGCAAATTTAGTTTGCAAGGTTTGTAATAAATTGTGGTTTTTTGTCTAACATCTCTTTTTGTTACATCTGAGCTTGTTTATCCTCCCACTCTCACTCTTCTAGCTCTCCTGAAATGATTTTTTGTGGCAGACGCAACAATATGGTTTGTAAAACAGCTTGTTCCAAAGTCTGGCAAAATTAACGTTTGGTGTGCAATTGTTGTGGGTGAAAGGCCATACATTAATCATGTATTTCTGTCACGTGAGGATGAAATTAATGGTAGCACAGCGATCTGAAACAGGCAAATTCTTGTATCATTCTGGGTTGTTCAGTAAGTGCCAGTGAGAACTCTTTTACTGGAAGTGCACTGTTGCTTGGCCCTCTAGCACCAAGCAGTACTATGGTGGTTGTAGCTACAAAAGCCAAACTAAAGATCTCCACTGCTTAGAGCAGACACCTCTGGCTGACTGTGGGAAGAACAGAGAAGACTTCTCAGTGATTCTTGTACGTAGCACATCAGTAACAGAAAGCTTCTCACTGGGTTTCATTTCTGTTACTACTTCAAGTATTACCACAGGCGTTATTGTGTAAACTCCAGTGTGGAAAACAACCATTATGTGCTTTTATTTTTTATATCCAAGGCTCAAAACCAACAGCTGCTGAGTTTGCAGTGATAGACAGTCTCTAACAAAACTGAAATCTGAAATGAAGCTTCCCTTACTCTCCAGCTATTTTACCTTCTCTCTTCTGCTAATCCATGTGATTTTTTGATGTTCCTCAGCCCTAAAACAGCAATCTTGTTCCTGTTTAAATTTGTTTTCACAGCAAATGCAGTTTCTTACTGTTTGTGAATGTCCATTTGGATTATTTATAAAGAATGGGATTATAGAATTAAAAGCAGTAAAAACTACATGATCTCATTTAGATAACAAATTTAGAATAATAGCAGTGTAGCTGTATATACAATGATAGGACAAATTATAATACGCAGTAATAACTCCAGGAACTAAAGTCTGGACTCAGTTGCATCTAACAACAATGACAACAAGTAGTCCTTTATCCCATGTTACCTACACACACCTTTCATATTCCTTAGGCTTCTAAAGCTGCTGATAGGGAAGGAGAAGGTGTAGAGTGGTGTCTCCACTTAGAAGTGGAAAGTTGCTGTCCAGATATCAATGGATTTGCAAGCATTCATAGCGCACGTCAAAACCTAAGAGCAGAAATAAATCTCTGTTTCATTTTTTAACGTATCTGGCTATCATTAGCTCTAGAATTTGTCCATGCTCATGATTTTTTTTTTTTTTTCCCCAAAATATCAGTATTTCTGGTGTGGCATTATATTTTCATTGTTTATAAAAGAACGCAATATGGAAGATGTCATCCAAATGGACAGTATACAATGAGTGACTATGTTTACTAGGCAAAATAAATCAGAATATTCAAGACAATATTGACTGAAAAAGCATTGCATGCAGACAGTGTTAGTAAAGTTGTTCTTCAAGAGCAGGTGCTTCTGTTTGGTGAAGACTTTCTATCTGTTTTGAATACTAAATAATAAAACTAAAATATCTGCATATTTGTATTAAATTTCATTCTGTTCTGAATTTTACTTGCAAATATGTTGTAAACAGTGAAGAAAACAGACAGAAGTAAAAAATGCAAATTTTTAAGCTGAGGAAGAGGCCTGCTCCATGTTTTGCTTCTGTAGCTCAGTTATTGTTTGGTGTCATAGCTGTGGTGTCATATGAGGCTTTTCTATTGTGTGTTATTGGTGCTTTGCCTTTTTGTTGTTGCTGTTTTTGAAATGTATTATAAAAGTTTGAGAAATAATTAATTTTCACTTTTACTCCCTGCCTAATTTCAATTGGTATCTCATAAAATGATTTCCTTTGTAAAGTTCTTTCTCATAACTGTTCAATCTTTCTTCAAAAAGATTCCACAATACAGAAGTCTTGCTTCCTGTATTTTAATTGCCACAAACTCATTAATTTCTGTTAGAATACAATGTAGCTTCTTATACTTAACAACATCCTTAAATCCTCAGAAGAGGATTACATGTTATTTCTCTGTGCTACATATTGAGATTACAAACTACAGCCAAAGCATAGGGATTTTGTAATGAAGTTCATACAGCTGACCTGGTTTAGGGCATTTTTAGGGTCTGTAGAATCCATCTGTGATTTACTACATGAACACATTATGCATGTTTTTTATTCATTTTCTGTTATTTTTAATCCGCTGTTATATTTTGATTTTGAAAATTAACCAAACATAGCCAACTTCATCCAGAAAACTTACAGGCATTTACAGTTTTAATGCCTGAATAAGGTTTCAGATTTTTCTCTACTTTTCTATTTATCAGTACAATTATTTAAAATAATTAATTTGCAATAGCTTTTTTATTTTCATTAAGATTCAATAAACATTTCCACGTATGTTTAACAGTAGCAAAGCAAAATAATTATAAGCAAAGGTGTAAAATTAATTCTAAAAACATGGTTCCTTACTGTGTAAACCAAAAGAGCTATTCTAATTGTTCTGATAGACCTGACATATGCATGACCACAAAGCGCTGTGACCAAGACTTAGAGTTCTCTTTCCACCTGAAAATTAGCTGCAGTCAGGAATTTCTTCCAGATGGAAACTGAATGTTTGCTTTCAAAGCCTCTTCTTGTGTGGATCACACCAAGCTAATCAGTGTTATCTGTTCAACTTTCCATCTGGGATGATTTAGGCAAAGGAATCCAGTGATAAAATTATTAGAGCCAGGTCATTAGGCTTCCCAGTCAAAACAGTGGAGTAATAAGTGTGGTGATATCAGTGTCTATAAATATCTCAAGTGCGGGAGGCAAAGGGATGAGACTAGACTCATAGGAAGGAACGTAGGAAGTTCCACACAAGTATGTGCAAGAACTTCTTCATGGCGCAGGTGACGGAGCACTGGAACAGGCTGCCCAGGGAGGTCGTGGAGTCTCTTTCTCTGGAGATATTCAAGACCCATCTGGACACCTACCTGTGTGACCTGCTGTAGGAAACCAGCTTTGGCAGGGGGATTGGACTTGATCTCTCGAGGTCCCTTCCAACCCCTACAATTCTGTGATTCTGTGATATATCAGCATTTTTGCTCATCCTGGCTCCCCCACTCTCTGAAACCTTACCAATCGTAGAATGAGAAGGATTGTAATGCTGATGCTGAAGAATTGTGCCTGCTCAGCCTCAGTCCCTCAGATAGCATCATCTTCCATCTCCCTCTTTTCTGAAGAACTCATTAACTTTCTATCTACATAATCTTACTACTCAATGGGCTGTTATTGTCTCACCCCACTGATACACAGATAATGACTGATCCACGGAGAAGCTAAATATCTCATTCAGTGTGATTCAGAAAATCTGGAGACCGAAGTCATGTGGGGTTGAGTCCAGACATCTCAAATCTAGCCTTTGAATGTTTGTTCTTGCTGAGATGAGTTTAAGGACAAAACATGCCTCTACAAACAGAATTATTTTATTACCATTGTCTAGAAACATGTTCAAATGGACAAATTAGACCCTACATTTTATTTACTGAAATCATTTAATAGCTTTCACGTCTTTCCATGTCCTCAGTTTCCTGCTACATAAAAGTATTACTAAGTTTTAGTTTCAAAAGCATGCTTGGACACATTCTTTTCTTGCCAATTTGAGTGAGTTCCAGTGGCTCTACGTTTTGCCCTGCAGCTGATGTTCAGTTTAATCAGGCAGACTCTCTTTAATCCATGACACCTCACCTTAGACACCAACCTCCGCTGCAAAGTCAACAAATGTCTCTTGACAGTTTGAGGGTATTATATGTCCTCAATACCCTTCATGCAATATCCTCTTACACTTCAGAGCAGTAGAGCATTTTCTGAGTGTTCTGGTGGCTTCTAAAACAGCTTGAAATATTTGGTATCTTCAACACAATGATTTAATGTCTCCTTCAGAAAATAATTGTATCTTCCCATTTTCTCTGCTGTCTGAGATACCCTGTCACTGAAGTTAAGGGAAAGGTTTCACCTCATATAGTAGTGCCATTCCCCCACACGCATTGTGTGACTTGACATAATGTAAAGGGAAGGCGAAGCAAACCAGCTGATAAAACAGTCATCCGTATCTTTATTTCCAATAGAGGAGGTAAGTAACAGGAAGCAACAGCATGGTAATGCAAAGCTGGAGTCTAATATATGACAAAAGCACATCTGCATAGCTCCTAGGCATTTTTGTATGACCTATCACTGCATCATTTAAATACTGAAAAAGGGCAAATATATAATTTCAAGGTAAATTATCTGGTTCTCCGCTATTCCCTTCCTGATGCAGTCATTGGCCCTTCCATGTGAGACTTCCATTCAGTAAACATTAGCTTCAACTCACGCCCGACACATTACTCTGAGAGTCAGGGAAAGTTCTTTGCAGCAATTTCAACAGCATGTGTTTGTGCTGTTTGTGTCAGAAGACTTTTACAAAACATTGGGAGTTTTGCACTTGGGACCTTAGTCGGAAGATATAACATTTACAGCTAAGACCCATTAGTGTGATTAATGGGAACTTGAGCCTGGGAGGAGAGGTTGAATGGCTGTGAGACGAAGTGAATCAGTTGGGGAGTCATTAATGGGACATAATTAAATTAACTGAAACAGAATAACATTGGAAATGATGAGTTTGCTTATGGCTTTGCAGGACAGCAAATCTAACTGCTCACCCACCAGTTATATTAATTCTTCAGCTAAACTTTTGTTGCTTTATTGATATGCAGACACTCCTAAACACTTCTGGTATACTTTATATTAACTCGCATCAGAGAATCCCCACCACTGTTTACAGGCTAGAAATTTGGCCTTCATTTCTGAGCCTTCAGTAACTAAGGACTCTATTAAAAATATATGAATAAATAAATAAATAAATATTAAATCTTGCTCTAACTAGCTATGCCTCATTCTGTTTTTGTTTTCCAGAGCGATTCAATGTATATCTTATGCCTACACCAAATTTAGATATCTATGGGGAATGTACAATGCAGATCACACATGAAAACATCTATCTCTGGGACATCCACAATGCCAAGGTCAAGCTGGTCATGTGGCCTCTGAGCTCTTTGAGGAGATATGGACGTGACTCAACATGGTTCACGTTTGAATCTGGAAGGTAAGAGCTAAGGAGAAGCAGCAACAAGAAGTAAACAATTATTTTTGAGATACAGTCTTATGTTAGATTTGCCTCTCATCTTAAAGTAAGAAAGACAGAATATGTGGCCTCTCCATAGGCTTCCATTTGTTGAATATTACTTTTCAATATATTCAGCCCAGTGTTCGAAATAAACATTAATATACCTTATATTTAAAATGAGCTTAAACCTTCCTGCTTGTCACCTCCCCTTCCTCTGATTTTTATTTAACTGCCATTGAACTGTCATTCTTAAGTTTTATAGGTCTCACTATGCTTATACACTAGTGTGATATATATTTGAGTACTGTTGGAGTAAAAGAAATGAATTCTGGGTCATGGTAAAAGCTCATCATACAGGGGAATAGCTTCCATCACAGTAGATATTACTTTTTGGATGTTCCTGATGACTGATTGCCACCCTGGTGTATAATTGCAAGCAGGAGTACAGAGAACATTGTGAGCCCATAAAAAGGCTAGCTCTATTTTCCTGTCTGCAGTTTTTTAATACTCACTGCCATTTCTATTCTCAGATCTGTTTTAAATATCCATGCAGCTCTGTTTTGCCTCCCTTTCATATCTTTTTTTAATGCATTTCATGCCTTCACTTCCTATCATTATGTTCGCTACCTTTTCTTTTTGATAGGGTCTGGGTTTATTTCTGTCCTTCGTGATGTTTAGTCTTACATTTTGTGGTTCTAGACTTTTTTAAGTTTGTCCTACTTATTCTGAAGCCTGAATTGTCTGATGCAACCGATGGAATTACAGCTGTTTCTACACTGTTTGGTTAGCTGCACTGCCTCATTAAATACTTTATACACATTTCAGTGCATACTTACTAAATATCATTATATTCACAAATATCAAATAATAACGGAAGTACAGTTGACGATCACAAACAAAAAGACAGATCAAATAGAACTTACAGCTTAACGAAGTAGCAAGCAAAATTCCTCCACAGTTTCTTACTGATGGAATTTATTACTTAACTCATAAGTTTGTATATCCAGATTGATGGCAAGAGCATTATAGTGCTTTTCTACCCTTCTGTGGTAACTTCACCATTATCAATCACGAAGACGTAATTCCTTATTTTATTTATATTGTTTTTCCAAAAATCAGCAATGGCTGAACCGTATTTCAGTTTAATTTCAATGATTAAGCTGTGGGACTCATTCAAGTGTACAATTTTAACAAGAACAATTTGCTAAATCATTCCTTCTCTCTCTGGCCTTAAACTATCTCAAGGGAAACTACTTCAAGCAGCATGCCTACTCAACACCAGAAAGTGAATGAAATGCCAAAAACAACAACTAAAGCACACCATATTAATCTGAAGAAGGAAAAAAAAAAACAAGGAAAATAAAAGATTTAGCTTTTGCCTACTCTTTCTGAGTATCCCATTCATCTGACTCTTTGACTTAATTTGTATTTACAAGTATGCATTCTATTAAGGGGGAAGTGATAATTTTTGTATAAAAAAGATAATGATTGAAGTGTTTGTTTATATAGAATTGTGTATCTGTCTTGAGTAGATCCACTTCTTTTCTGGAGAAAACTCTCTTTGGAAATGAGAATTGTCATTAACTAAAAATTAAGGTGCAAAAACTAATTCAAATTGATCACATATATCTCTCAAAATGTGGACATGCATTTTCTATACTGTTTTCATAATGAAAAAAAGTCATTCTATATTGTACCAAAAATATCTGGTATATGTCGTGGTTTTGACCTAGCAGATAGCTAAGTCCTACACAGTTGTTTGCTCATCCTCCTCCCTCCCTAAATGGGATGGGGGAGAGAATTAAGAAAAACTATACGGTAGAACTCGTGGATTGAGACAAAAGCTATTTACTATGACAACAGAGAGAATAAAAGAAATACCAGTACATATATAAGAAACAATAGGTGATACACAAAGCAAGGGACCAACGACTGATACCCAGCGAGCCAGCAGCCCCTTCCTCCAAAAAAGAGACTCCCCTTCTGTAGAAATCACATGATGTTATATGGTACGGAATAGCTCTGTGATCAGTTTGAGTCAGCTGCCCTGGTCCTATCCCCTCCCAGTTCCTGGCTTCTTATGCCCCCCTAACTGCTTCACTGAGGAACACAATATGTCCTTGGCTCCATTCAACACTGCCAGGTGTTATTGGTTTTGTTTTTCTTCTGGGAACAAAACATAGCTTCATACCAGACACTATGGGAGAAGTAACTTCCGTTAGAAACTAAGACACTTTTTGCAGGATTGTTGCTTTCTGTACCAGTCTGTTTCCGTTGCACGTCAGTACTAACATATATATATATATATATTTAACCTTTATGTATATCTATATATATATATAACCTATATATGGTGATTGTATATATTCAGGTAAAATGGGAGTTTTCTCTCTCTCCTTTTTTGAGCCTCCCACAGCACTTTAATTTCATACTAGTATCTGAATATCATCATCCCCTACATCCATAGACCATGCAACCTGATGAAAGTGGATTGTTTTCCTGTTTATCATTATAAGCTAGCTCTGCCTTTATCTGTCATGCTTTATTGTCTTTGATCTAATTCCTCCCCTTTGCTTCCTTGGGAGTGCTTTATCTGCCTGATTTGGAAATGCATAAGGACTAGATTTAGATTGGCAGAAAAATGTGAAGGTAAAAAATAGGACTAGGGAAAAATCAGTATCTTCAATAACATCTGAAGGCTATGTAGGGCAATACTAATGCTCATTTTAAAATCTGTTGTTTATTTTTGTGGGTTTTTGTTTTGTAATCAGCATCTTTCTTATCTTTCTGAAAATGATTTTATCTTTGTCCCTTGATCTCCTAGTATCTTAATGCAGCAAATTCCTATGCATGCTGTCTTATCAGAAGTGAAGCGCTCATCCATGTTTTATGAGAATGTTACATAGTAAAAGTGTTGTTGCTTTAATTTTTCCCTAAGGCTTAAATATTAAATAGAGACAATTGCATTAAAGAAAATATTTTGAAATAGGTTCTTATTTTTTACTGAGCTTTAGCAGGTATGCAGTATATGTGTATGCAGTTAATTTGCGGGAACAGTAAGAGCTCAGTTTTACATATATTTATTATCCATCCTCAGTTTTGATATTTGTTTCACAAAGCAAATCCCTCACATTAAAATAAATGGACATATTCACAAAAAAGATACTATGATAAATATGTAGATCAATTAAATTTCAAACAGTTCAATTTGTATTTAATGAATGTATTGCCTTGCATTTAAATTGAATATGTACTCAGATATAAAAAAATATTCATTTGCCTAATGAAATCTAATAGCTACAGAACTGAGAGGGTGTATAAATTATGGGAGGAATGAACACAATTTTTTTTCTTTTGAGTCTTCCACTGAATTTGAGTTTGTGAATATTCTTTCAAACTGATTTAGTCAATCTGCATTCTTCCTTATTCAAGACATGGGGGAAAGAGAGTTTTATATGGCTTTGTTTGATGCAGAGTGCTGATATTGTCATAGTTTGAAGTACCTGATTAAGGTACTCCCATGCAATCAATCCATTGATCAAAAGAATAGTTATTCACATCTCTGTTGGGCACTAAAAGGGTTTTGTACCAAATAGTACTGTACCTCTGATATGGTGAATGGGAATCCAGTAATTCAGAGCACCTATGGTGCTTTTTTTCCAAGGAGCCAGGCTTTCCACCTAACCAGCTTCAGATTGGCAGATTGGTTTTATTGTTGAATCACTGAAAAGTCTACAAATTTTCCTTAATGTGTGAACCCAGGTAATGTGCTCAGACACCTTGCTCATTATTTTGAATACTGAATTTGTTAGAGATACTGTGCATAAGAATGCAGTTGATCTGTGCAAATGCAGTCATTTTTCCTGAAACTTGTGGAATTCCTGCTCCATGTGGGCGTTAATCCGTGACTGATCCTGATTTTAAGCTCCTGAAATGGAAAACACGCTCCTTAAGGAAGTGCCCGCTTAACTGTCTAGATGAAGATACTACAAATATGCTCTGGAATAATTTATTTTATGCAATCTAAGAAACATGCCCGGAAAAGTAATAAAATAGCTACAGATAAATTATCTCATAGGCTATATTACATGTGAAGTCACTGTTTTCAGTGGCAGAGTTTCAGGATTCATTTCTTTGATGTAATCTAAACAATGTAAAGGTCATAAGCAATGTTTAAATTTCACTCTGGAAAAATGCAAAAGACAGTTGTCCAAGCTTTCCTTTTTGCAAAACAGATTGAGGCACTTTTTGTAGGAGCATGAGAAGAGACTTCCTAAGAATTCAGATTTTTTTCATATCTTGGAGTGAGACATTGTGAAAAGTAAACATAAATATGGACACTGTTCTTTTTGAAATGTTCTTTTTTTTCACTTTGCTGCAATTCTGTCATTTACATCGAACAGTATTTTCTACATATATGGAAACTGTCTTGTCAAGGCTGTTAAGTGTTGGTCCAAGGTATCTGGAAAAAAAGCCAGACTCAAGCTGAAGTCAAGTTAAGCACAGTGAGAAATTGCAATAAGAGGGTGTGTTGTGGAATCTCAAGCAAAACTTCATCAGTTTCCAGCTGAGTAGAGAGGAGGAGGCAGTAATTATGCTCCTGGAGTTTTGAGAACAATGGAAGTGGCTGTGTATCCTTGACATACTCCTTTTTCTGAAATTTACTTTCTTCTATTTTGTAGACAAGCTGTTGAAATTTAAATGATTTCAGGTATTTCCAAGTTTATTCATGCATTTGAAGAACATAGTGTGAATACTGTAGCATTAAACCACGTTAAACTGTTCCTTCTTTATTTTACTTTATGTTTTTTTCTTCATCAGACAAAAAATAATAAACTGTGGTATTCCATCTCATTTCTAAGATCCAAAATCCATTCCTTTGGTTAAGAAAATATTAAGCTCAAGCACAACAGAATGGTGACATGAGGCTTTCTCAGATTTTTTTTTTTTCGATTTATGTGACCCAAGACTGACATACTCATTTTCTGTGTGGTAGATACACAGATGCTAGGGTTATCTGAAGCAGAAAGTTCAGTGTTTGCTTCAGGCAATACATCTGACTGAAATCTTTCATTTGTCTGTCAGACCTCTGTGGTGATTTTTGGTATTAATGTGAAAAGTGTTAGTCAATTAACCCTTAAGTTATGGGAAATACCCTCTTTTTCCCCCTGTGTGAAGAGAGGCCCCTTATATATGTGCCTCCTGAGAGAGACTTGTTCTGAGTGCACAGGCTCGGGTCCGCATCTTCCTAAAGAAGAGCATTCAGTCCCTGATTGCTGGTGGGTTGTCTAAATCATGAAATAAGATTATCATAGGTTCAGAAACACCACAGAATTTGTAAGTCTACTTGGGGTTAGAAGCCATATGAGTGAGCACTGACATGCAGAGGCAGTAAATAGATCTATAGTTTCACATAAACACTCTGAAAGGTCTCACTATCCCCTGCTGTATATTGTTTGTTAGGATTTTTTTTTCTATTACACCTTTTTAATATTTTCGAAAAGCCTAATTTACCCACAATGTGACTTCTGTGTCTTTTTACTTTGTCTGTGTTTTCTCACTGCCTTTTCCTCGCTTTCTCATACTCTTCCCCCAATGGCATTTGTTGCTAAAATCTAAAAAGAACTATTAAAAAAAAAGGGGGGGGAGGGGAATATCTTGTATGTATCCTTCTATCCTTCCCTTTTCTTCCCCTTTTTTTTTGCTTTTTTTTTTTTTAATTATTATTAATCACATAGCTCTAGCTTTAGGACGTGACATTTTCACAACTGAAAAGATTTAATTAGTTCCTAGTATTTAGTAATGCCAATGTTATATTCTAATACGTTGTAACTGTAGCTCCATTCCTACTTTTTTTTTTCCATTCCAACTTAATTCCAGCTCCCAGTTTCCTTCTGCCAAATTCCTGACCTGGAATAAGTTCTGTGTTAGTCATCTGATTCATTTAAATCCTACTTTAAAAGGAGCTGTGTGTTTAACTCATCTACATGACTCTTATGCTGGTTTTGATCATAGTACCTAATCTAAGAGCTCTTTTACTGGAAAAAAACTCATATAGCTTGTTGTAAGTGATTTATACAGTGCTCAATTGCATTTTCTCTTTGCCAAGGCTCCTCTCAGACTGCTGTAGTGTTGGTAAGACACAGTGTGATCCACCAAACTCATACAATAAAATTCTCCACAATATAACCAAATATGGAAAACAGACGAAGGGATTATGTTCTAGCCTCTTTAGTCTACATTTCCATTCTAAATTTATATTCTAAAATGTTCTGCTTTTCTTAATCCCTGTTGTAAAAGTTCAGCCATGATATTTATACACACACCTACAAAACAGTTTCTCCAACTGACAAAGAATGCCTGAGACATTTCACTTTGCCTTAAGAGCTCTAATCTTGATGAGAAAAGCAATGACATCTCAAAAAAGACACTCTATTCAAAGAACAAAGTTATCTTTATTAAGCTGTAATTTTACTGCAAATAGATTGAAATGTCACTGACTCCTAGAGCAGCAAGATCCACAGCTTTAGTTGTGTAGCACATTAATGAAAAATATATAAATGCTAAATCTATAGGAATGAAAACATCACTAATTCAGTAATTAATTTCTTGATGAATTTGTGCTGAGTTGAACATACGGGGTCAGAAATAGTAACCTAAAGGCTCTTGGTCATCTCTGGCAAAAATGCACAGCTAATGGTCCTGACTATGTTGAAAGTGTTTTGTAGCTGAGAATTTGCTCTACCAAATAATGTTATTGGGCTCTTTGTCTGTTGTAGTTTCATGGAAATAAATATCAGGCATTACTTTTGGAGTGACCCTTATACCATTTTTTCACTTGTCTCTTTTTCACACTTATTGCTTGGCAGCAGGCATGCATTTTTGCATTAATATTCCTGATGCTGAATGTGACTAACGAGGTTATTGCTGTGCAAGGTATGAGCAGAAAAGAAGCAGGCAAAATAATTCATACATTCTTAATTGTATTAAGACTCAATTTTTGCTTCTACTCCACACTTTAACCTTTAAATTCCACAGTGAGCAAAAATTAATCTCATATGTCAGTTCTGAATAACTCTAGATGCCCCAGCACCAGCTCCTTTTCTGTGCAGAGGTTAGTAATAATAACCTTTAACCTTCTACCTCAAAATAAAAAAGACGTGTCACCAGTTAAAAAAAAAATCAACAGCAAAACTAAGGCAGTCATCTATACATAATGCTAACAAATTTCATAACGATCTTCATTTTTCTATAGATACCATTTGCAGTAAAATTTCTATTTTAGCTCTTAAACACTGTTGCATCTCTCCTCCTAACCAAACCAATTTGCATGAGCTGATTAAAAATGCTGAAACTAGGCACCTAATTATCTGTACAGACAGTAGGAGAGTGTTAAATACTTAACACAGGGAAACTCAGAATGCCACACTTTGAACGGAGACCATCCAGCCAGCAGGAATGCTAAGCACCAGTAAATCCTCCTTTTCTCCAAAGCTTATGAATGTAGTACCATCGACGGAGGAGGTTTGAAATGTCCTCTCTGTGCTGTGTACTGTACAAACATAGAAGAAAGTAATCAAAATGCAAAGGGTGAAATTTGCAGAACAAAGGAGCCTTGTTCATGAATATGTAGGAACCTGTGCAAAGACGTGCTTGCACATGCACACACAGAGCACTGCAGAAGCATAGAGGGGCATGGTTTTAAACAGTTGTGGGCTTCACTGGTTGTCAGGAGCTGTGATTCCTGGGCTTCAGCTGGCAAATAGGTTTATTCTAAAGGTCACTTGAACAGTTGTCTCTTGTGTGTCACAAGTGAAAAACTGCAATAGAAGTTTTATTTTTCCTTCAGTCCTGGGACTTGATTATACTGGAATCAAGTTTTGTGTAGCAAGACTGCCAGTATCTGCTCAGGAGCTGAGAAACCTGATTTAGGGCTGGTCTTGGAAGGTTTGCCTGATGTTGGAAATAAATATCTACTGTTCTGAGAGAACAGTTAATTCATTCATTCATGAGAGAACAGTGTTAATTCATTGTTCTCACAAATAATAAGTTCACTGGTAAAATACCCATTGGCATCTTATTCTTTAACTTTACTAAGATATAGCTTTTCTGCAGGGTGCCCACCGACTTCTTTGCTTCAAAACATGAAGTGGTTTTGGCTCTTACCAGAAATGCCTCTGTGTTCTGGATATAAAAATGGTGTGACAGGAGAAACTCCAGTGCAGAAATTTCCATGGTTGTTCTTTTTATCAGTTGCTGAATTCTAGCTTTTCATTATTGAGTTGACTGCTGTTATCAACACAGCTTTATACACGTGAATATTACATGTATACATGTGCATACATGTGCGTGATCTCTGCACCTAGGACTGTGTTGTAATATGTGAGAAATTGTGGAGGTTACTAACTCTTAATTTTTTTTCTACTGCTCTAGTTATTTCAAGTTGCATTTTAAAAATCAATTAATAGTTATTAAAGTAATGTTCAGTTTCATTAAATTAATTTATTCTTTTTTTTTGTATTTCCATTAACTTCATTAATTAATGGTTAATTCCTTTGATTATGTCATCAAGTAGAAAAACAAAATCTTCTCCACTGTAAAAGGCTGTAGCTAAACAAAACCAAGATGGTAATATTAAAAGTAAATGATGGGGAGTTTGCTTTCCTTTGCTATTTGTGTAGATTTTTTAAATTTTATATTCATACAAACCAGAGAACACTCAAGATTGATTAAAACCTTTTAAATATGGTCAAAAACTGATATAGACTTTTCATCACTTTTCAACAGCTGCACCCTTAAGGAGATCCAAGTTACATTTTGCGAGCACTTCCTTCTAAGAGAAATGCACATAGATGGAAAAATATTTTTAAAGACATGTTACTTGTAAAATAATGTGAAATATGCATTCTTCCCAATTGTAAATACGCTAGCAAATGGCTGTATATAAAAATAGGAAGGCCTGGAAGAACTATCAAATTGAACATTTGTAGATAATTTATTTTTTAGATAGTGTTGGTATGCTCTGGTGGAATACAAATCCATGTACTACATTTCAGTTACTGTTTTCATGAAGCATTCTGCTAAGGAGAAGAAAGGGATAATAATTGAAAACCATGTCACAGCTCTCCCAGCATTATCATACATTGTGCCCCCCTCAGGTCCTTTACTGCAGCTAAGTGTCCTCTCGTTCTAATTTAAATTAACTAAAGAACTCTCAAAATACTGTCACATAAGGGAGATGGAGAGCACTTTATACACAGTGCCTGCTCAATAGCATTCTAGAAAAGCCAGGCTCTTTTTGAGGTGGGCTTGACTGGTCCCGTGGGCTCCTTTAATCTTCCTCTTATTTATAAGGTACCAAAGGAAAGTTTGTCCCTTAGACCCTGTTAGAGGAAATGCTATTAGGTACTGTGTCCCTCCTAATAGTACTTCTTCACTATCACTGTAAGTTATTGCTATTATTGCACTATTAATAATTCTGCACTCTGAGTAATAGTGTGATGGGGTGTGATTTATTTCTACTATGAGTAGTCACTTGTCACATATTTTCTAAAAAGCTTCCGTCTTATTAGAAAGAGGGGAGGGAAAGGCAGAAGCTAATGGAATCCCTCAATCTCAGCAGTTCCAGACATCATTTGATCTTTCTGACTTTTTGGAAGAAAACTCAATACAGTGCTATAACTCACCAAGATGCTTCATCTACTTGATTATCCTGTCAGTGGCTGAAAAGTCAAATATTGCACTTGCATGGCTTGTTTGAATCAGTGCAACAAAACAGGTTTGCATATTTTAAAGATAGGTATATACATATATATATACATTAATTATCTGTCCAGCTGGAAAATATCCCTCCTTTAAAATGATGTTTTAAATGATACCTAATTTGAAAACAACGTCTTGGGAGGAAGAGGAGAAGAGACCTTATTTTCCTCAATTGTGTGCTATTATACCTGAAAATTCATGAAAGTTGATTATAAAAGTAAATAAAACTGCATTTATTAATACTATTTTAAAACTCAATAAATAAATAAATGAAATCCTCTTCCCATTTACTGTCAGGGAAAGGATTGAAGGGCAGTTTAGATGATGATTCAGTGGAAAACCCTGATGTTCTTTCAGATGATGAGTGAGGGTGCCTAACCTTTATTTAATGAAAACAGGTCAGATAGTCTGTCTTTCTGGTGACTTACTTACCTGAGAGAACTATCACTGCCACCAGAGAAAGAAAAGTGACAGCAGCAATCCAAACCAACAGCAGTCTGGAGAGAACCATAGCATGAGTGTGCTAAATGTGTTTTGCACGCACATTGGACAGCAAGTGGAGCAGCTTGCTAAGACTGATAGAATTTCAAGAGACTGATGATAATCAGAGGGAATGTTTTGTGTGAGGGAGCAGAGTGGGCTAAGTGTATGGAATCGGAGAAGGAGGTAGGAACGTGGTGATGAAATACTTGGGCTGGTAAGGCAGAAACAGGGAGGGATTTTTGTGTGAAGGTAGCAGCTTTTTTAATGAAGCACTGTAACAGCTTTTGGAATATGTTTAGCATTTCAGGAATAACATAGATTCTAGAAGTGTGGAAGATTTGAGCAAAAATTAGCAAGAATAGGTTGGTCAGGATAAGTGCTTGTCATTGGCAGGTGCTGACTGACCATCTCACCTGCTTCAATTCACAGGTACTTTGCCTTTTTGTAGTAGGCTTGTTTAAGCCTTGTTGCACTGATTTCTCTCTTGAAGAGAAAAAGAAAAGAAAAATGAGCATGATTAGCTCTCAGCCATAGAAGTGCAGATGAAATGGAGGGCAGCCAAGAAAAAAGTGTTCAGCGCATGTGAAGGTAGTGTCAAATAGCTGGTAAAAAGGGCTGTCAGAGAAATTAGAGCAGAAATAGTAATACTCAGAAATAGAAATGTATATTAGCATTTATCTTGAGAATAATACTCTGTCTGTGCTATGAAGGATATCTGTAATATGAATGTTCCAGAGTGAGAAAATGGGGAAATACTTCAAAAAACTTTTAGATGTTGGCAGGAATACTCAGAAATGGTTTTAATGGCATATATGACGTAGTCACAGACATGCCCAAGCTATTACGCATAAATGTCTAAGGAAGACGTGATCACATAAGAACCAGGAGTATCCATTATATATGATTTTGCACGTAAGGGACTTGTACCCATTGTATTTTGCCACTAACAGTGTTTCCTTTTTGGATAGCTATATATATAAATGTTTAACGAAGCCAGTAAGTCTTGCATCTATCATTCATGGATTTTTTAAGCGTGGCATACAGAATCATGAACAGAAGGGACTGATACAGAGCAGTTCAGAGCAGTTGCATGGATGTTCTAAGCTCCTTATAAAAATATTACTAAAGCACTGTAGAACAGTAGGAGCCTAAATAATGAAATATTGAACTTATACAAGTAAGCTTTGGTGTAAAAGTCTCTTGTTAGTGTTTTTTCTCAGTGAAGGCAAATTGCTTTTTTCATTTTGCTTTCTAACAATGCCCCAGCTTCGCTGGGAGGACAGCAGGCACACTGTGCTTGAAAAGCTTATGCATTAGATGGATTTCATGCTTTTAGGTTCTTCAGTTCCAAATTTGTTTTGAATTCTTTGTGTTTTCCTTCTGCTGGTGGAATTGTCAAGGAGTGTCTCTTGTCAATTAGTAGCATCCTGTGCTATGCAGAAAGCTGGTTTGAAGGAATATTTGTAAATAGATGGTGGCATATACACAAAATGACCATTTCTTGATATTCTTATTTATGCCCTTTTATTTTAAGCAAAATCCTCACTAAAACTAGCGTAAAGTATATCTTCATCTAGTACAGCATCAGCAGTTTCACATAGGACTCATATATTCGACTAAGAGAACTTAATCAATGTAACTATTGCTATTAATCAGAGGTAGAAATACTCATTTATCAAAACATCAGAAAATGGATAATCATTCCACCCAACAAAGCTTTAGAAATAAGAGAATTCTCAGAAAACATGTGGGGAGCCTGTCTACATATGTAATTATAAATTGTGACTACCGCTTTCTCATTCTTTTTCATCCTTTTGTATGCTTTTCTCCTTTCCTTTTACTGCATCATTTGGTTTGTTTCCTTGTGATGATTTTATTTTGCAGATTGCTCTTTTTAAAAAAAAAAATTCTTTGTTTTTGCACTTCTTTTGTCAGTACCCCTTCCTACCCACTTACTTGTGTAATTGAAAGGAGCATCTTCTTTAATGTAACAAAATTCTACAGAAATATTTTGAGGGTTCTCAAGTCCTTATCAAGCTGCTACTTAGCTGAAGACAAACTGCAATTGATTTTAGCAAGCAGGCTAAACACAAATCCTAGCAGAGAGCTTTCACACTGCTGGAAGCACTAGCAGAAGGATATCATATACATAGTCATGGTTGGAGTCAGAGGTGCCAGACAAATGCAGTGTGTTTGATCCAAAGCAGAATTGCTGCTGTTCACAACTGAAAGAAGAGGTAAAAGCTGCCCACTTCACTTCCGCCTGGCTTTTGTAAAAGAGGGAAAATTAAAGGAAATGAGAGGGAAGTCATTTTTCCTTTGTGCATTAAATACAAATATAGAAAATTGGTGGAAGTTCAGTGAATGTTTTGTACTTGAGGTGGGTCCATGTAGTTCAAGCAATTATTTTTTTTTGTTGCTACTGCACATACAGCTTACAACAAAGAACTTATTTGACTGCTTGTGTCTGTGTGCATGTCTAGGTAAAGTTCAGACGGGAATGTTGTTTTAGCTAAGATCATCTGTTCTTGCTGAGAAATCTAGTTTTATTATTTTTTTTAACAAATCCCTGTCCTGTCTCATCCCCAATGCTTTTGTCTGTCGCAGGGATTGCTGCAGTGGCAGACTTTTCCCAAACTGGACCTGACAACCTGCCAGTTTTGTGATTAGTGCTAATGAGTCCTTGGATATCATTAGCATATGTTAATTACTCATTAGTGTATGTACATAGCATGGTGAGTGTCTCTGGACAACCCTGTGTACCCATAATATTTGCGTATGACTTTCTGAAAATTCCTCTGTGGCCAAAGTGGTCAAACCAATAGTTCCCATACCTTGCAGATAGACTGACATTGAAAGAAAACAGCAGTGGTTAAGTCTGCATCACAATAAAGTCCTGGTGTACTTTAGGTTTCAGAGAGTGACTGGCCATCAATGCTTTGAATGGCCAAACTCAAGTGAAAACTTAAAAGAACAAACAGCGTACAGCGCTGTGTGCTCCCTCTATTGTTCTGTTGCACTTTTTGCATCTCACTTTTGAAATGAGAGAATGCAGCATGAATTTTCCATAAATGGAAAAACTTGTATTTTGAATATACATCATAATTAACTAAGTTAACTGTAACTAATTTGCTTTTCTTCCCTGGTTCTGTGGTTCTAAACCTGGCTGTCTGTTAGTTCATTAATATTTTTTACCTCTATTGTCTTAATATTATTCAACCATCAACAATCTTATTAATTCATTACTGCTCACCTCTCCAGAAATTTTCCCTTCTCAAGTGGATTCTTATACTTTTTTCAAAGTGCAGGAAGTACCTGCATCCTATGCTTTCTGTCAACATAAAAAGCTGAATAATGGCACAAACACGGTGTCTCCATCATGGTAGGTACAAAGCGTTTCCAATAGCATTTAGTGTTTACAGGCATTGTAGGATAAATCCTCCTATAGATCATTTGGAACATGGTCCTATGTTTAGTATTCGATATATTTGTTGGTATGTGCAGATGCAAAGTGATATTTTATTAGTTCTTTTGAGTTGAAGTTTTAGACTGAGCATGATCAATTGCTCCAAATATTGTTGGCACACATGCAGTAGTGTCCAGTGTCATAGCTTCTAAGCACTCCCAGTTCCTCAAAAATAAAGTAAAATAAACAATGTTACCTATGCAAATTAGTTCCTTGGCTGTTACTTTGTGAACATCTGTAAATTGGTAGGTGCCTCCTTCTCTAAAAACTCCTAAGAAAGGATTGAGTAAGGTCGGACTTGTGCCACATTGGCGTATTCTGTGTCACAGAAACAATTTGGACACCAGCAAGTCTCAGCTAAAAAGGTTTCCATCAGCAACATCCTGGCTGGGAGCAATCCCAAACATAAAGGTTTGGCTTGAGGGCCTTAAAAGGGAAAAAGAAGAAAATCAAGATCCTGGGCCACTGAGTTTTATTGCCTCTTTTGTAGCAAGTTGTCGTGCACTGCCACAGGGCTCCGGTGTTATTATGCTGTCGTTTTAAACAGTAATGGCCTTATGTGGGTTTTATCTCTTAACATTTTTGTATTTGGCAAAATCAGTGTTATTGCTGTAGATTAATGCTGTTTCGCCTGTGTTGTGCTACTTAAGGCAGTGAGAGGAACTGAGTAATACTGTTATAAGGTGAACTTGTCTTCACCAGGGAATAATAGGGTGGCAGAAGTCCTCTAGCTAATAACTGTATTTGAATACTATCCCAGGTTCCAGGACTTGGAAACTATATCCCTTTCATTCATAAGTGACAGGAAAAATAATAGCTGAACCATGCTGAGTGAAATGGTTTAATCAAAAACATTTAGCTGTATATAGTCTTCATAATCTCTTTATATTTTTCAGACTAATGTTTGCATGGGTCTGTTTGCTGTACAGCCAACTGTAATTGCTGCTTCTGTGCTAAAATGATAACAGTAATATATGAGTTCTTGGTTTATCTCTCTTGGAGCTGCTAAGGAAAGATATTCTTCCAACACATGGTTAAATAGTGTTTCATCACTATCATTACCTGAGCTTTACAAACTAACAAAATTAATTATCTAACAACATTTTCATGTTTGTTCTGTTACTTAAACTGTCAAAATGCAAATACCTTGTGTATTTAAGAACATGTCAACAACTGGTTTTCTTATCTTCCCTTTGTTTCTGATAATTTTTTTGGTAAGGTGATACATACAATTTCAAAAAGAAAATACTTAGGGGTCAATAAACTCCATGGGTTGTTTTGCATATACATATTTATTATTACTTACATTGATTTCTTAAATAATGCAAAGTGAATAGAATACTGACACAAGATCCTAATTTGCATGTGCAAGCTAGAATCGTTCTACTTACAGATGATAAAACATAAGCAGCTCCGTTCAGTCTTCCCCATCATGTTGTCTACAACATGTTTTATGAAACTAATCTATAAGCAGAAGGGAACAAAATTTGTAGTTGTAGTTACATTAAAGTGTATATTTGGGATTCAGCTTAGTAGATTCTAGAATATCTCCTCTTACTGGCTAAAGTTTAGTTTATATGATTGAGGAAATAGAAAATTGATCCTCTGCACGGTGTGTTTATCATTATGTATGGATATATTTCGTAATTTTATGTCAGTCTCCACATTCTGTCTCTTATGCGTGACTTCAATAAAGTCTGCTTTTCTACTTTTTATACTCTAACTAGCACTGGAAATAAGTTGCTATCTATAACTCTTCAGCATTAGTTCACATTTATTCTGATATACCAAGGTAATTAAAATATATGGAAACATTTTAATGAGAATAGATGGAAAAGTTTGGTAGGTACCCATGTAAAAATGGTCTGAAACAAGTTCAAAACAAAATCCTGCTTTTTATCGAAATGGAACCTTGGGAAAAAAACAAAATGCAAATCCGTGCCGCTGTGTCTTCTGATGGATTGGAAAAACCTGTTGGAAAAGAGTTAGGGAATTACAGTGCTAGTGGACAATCATTGATATAGTCCAAAGAAAGGCAGCCTGCTATTTGTGCTTCCATTAAGCAGAAATTGGACAGAATCTGACATGCAGAAATGGGATAGTGTCCCTGAAGCTTTAACTATGTGATATATGCTCCACTAGTCTAAATGTGTTATCATTGAGGGCAGCACAGAAACAGCAATTGTAGAGGCAGGCCAGGCAATGAGAAGAAAAAGTATCCCTAGAGGCGTAATTACCTCTAGTACTGTACAGAAATCTCTCCCATCTGACAAAACAAATAAAAATATGTTTTCATGAGAAAAAAAAATTGTCTGTATTGCATTATACCCCTTAAGTGATCATTTGGTTTAGGCAGAAAAAGATATAATCTTACCATGTACATTTTTTGTTACCTTGACTGCATATAATATCTTTAAAAGCTATTGGAAAGTATCATGGTCCTGGAGGAAATATTGGGGAAGGACTGCTGGATTCCTCTGAGTGATGGAATGCTAGCTGTCTCGGAGAAAATCATCACTCCTTTTCACTGTGTCCTCTCAGAATTGCGAAATGGACTTATTAGGAAAGCTGTTCAGGTGCTTTTAGTTCTTTTAGCTGAAATCACTGAGGATGATTCAAGAAATACAAGATCTGACCTTGAACAAATCTTCAGGGCTAAGCTGCGTCAAGTTACTGAGCTACATGGTATGGTAATACTCTGTGTTCCCTGTATTAACTAATGCCAAATTCAAGGAGATTCCACTTGAAAGAGCTAATTTAATATTTAAAATTGCCCTACTTCATAAGCACATGCAGAAACAGTGGAAAGTTACCCATCTCGGCTCAAGTGCAACAACATGACAGTAAATGTTGTAGAGGAATGAATGTCTATAGACAGCAATTATTAGATATCATGCATAATTACTTTTTCTTGTTTTATATCCTTTCCAGTAAATAACTATCATTTATGGGAGTGCCTAGATATATGAGGCACTTGCCTCATATATCAAATAATTTTCATTATTTGCTTCTCAGATGATAAAATTGTCAGGATGTCCCTGTTCGACACTCTGATGAAACTCTGAAATGCTGACAGCAATGCAAGGCAATCTAACTCATTATTCACAAAGGATGTGAGCAACAGGCCAGGCTCAGCAGATTTTTAGATTCTGTGTCTGCCTGTTCTGTATTTTGCCCTTTTTATTGCTGCTGTGCTTCTTGTTGGTGATCCTCATTTGCCTTTCACAGATGTTTCACAGGACATTTTCCTGCTTCCATTGACCTTGTCCCACCTTTATGACTTTCTAACCATGTCTGTCCCTGAATTAATTACACTTTTTATACCTTTCCTATTAATTGTCTTCTGTCTTATTCACTCACAGATCTTTCCTGGATCCCACACATACCCTATTTATGTAGCTATCTTCTTTCTTACCGATTTACCCACCAAATGTGTCGCTTTTTTTGCCTGCTTTCTTGTAAGTTGAATTCATAGCAACATATTCTTACTACTTCTTCTGTTTTTCTATCCTTTCAACTTGCAAGTTCACATCACAGTTTTATAAAAACCTGCATCATTTGTTGTTTTTGTTTGTTTGTTTGTTTGTTTTACCATTCTTGCAATAACTATTCCTAGCTATTGATAGAGCTTTTAGTCTAAATATGCCCCTGTCAGAAAGAGTTGAAAGTTGAAATTAGCAAAGCTTTTAGACCCTTGAGGGAGCTTTGTATTCATTTCTCTGTGAGCCCTACTGGTTAGCAAGTCTGTGTTTGTTGTGTTCACTGTGTAAGGTTGTTGCACACAAACAGAATTTCTGTCAAAATGGCTTTGCTCAAGTTGAGATAACAACAAACAAGAAAAGAACAAAAGTGAGATACCCACAAGGGAGACAGTGTTTGTGTATCTCCTCTGATAATCTAGTTAAATTGAGGGCAAAATTGCTAGTTTCTACCACTTTTTGGAAAATCAAAGCTGTAGCAGCGCAAGAAATAAGTGCCTGTAGCAACTCAAGAAAGAAGAGTTAAATATTGCATACCATTTGTTTCTTTCCTAACTGGTATCTATAGCTTCAGGGCTTTATTGAAAGACTTTTTTCTTTTTTTTTTTTTCCTTGTGACAGTAGCAGGTCTGGTCCCATATATGGCATCTGACCATATTCTTTGCATACAGGAAATAAGTGCCAGCTAACTTCTTATCTGTACCTCAAAGTGTCCGAGTGAACAGCTTCGCTGTTTAAACAAAATCGTCTTTCACGTATTGAGTGTATGCTATGCAACAGTAATTATATCCAGTTTGATATTGCTGGCTTTTATGATCAATTCTCATTCAAAAATTAAAGTATATTTTTATTTTAGAACTGGACATGCCAAACAAGGGTACTAGTTATTTATTATTCATTAGCTATTAATATCTATAATTATTACTGGTAATTAGTTAATGATAATACAAGTTATTTCTTTATTATATTTGTTCAGTACCTATTTGAGGACATTAACCTTTTTTTCAGTTGTTTTTCTGTCATTTTATGTATTGCTGAGTAACGAATTTACAAGTCAGCCATTATTTCTTTAATGCTTTGTGGGTAAAAAGAAATCACTTAAAAACATTGAAAATAGATTTAGATACATGAAGAACTAAAGTCTTTCTAGTTACAATTGTCATTTATCTTTTGTTTTAAAGCAAAGACCCAGCAAATAACGTTCCTGAGCATCTCAGCAACCTTCATTATTGTGAAAATGTATTTTACTGTTAACTGAAATAGTGAAATGAAGCTGTCAAACTCTTGTCCTCTCAAGCACATAAACATGCAGTTGCCGAATATTGTCCTGTTTATTAAACATTTGAAATATTTCAACCATAACCAATATGAATCTCTGTTTTGGAAACAGCGCTGTATGTAAATGGTGGTCAAGTCAACAAATTTTCCCTTTTTAAGAGAATTCTGTGAGGTTACTACGTTGATTTTCCTGTATTGATTTTGCTCTAAAGGACAGAAGCTGTAGTGACCAGAGGCAGTGAGAAACCATTGTGTGGATTTGAGAAATGTTGAGAAAATCTGGCAATAGTAGTGGGAAAATCTCTTGCTTGAACACAAATCCCTTTTTTGAGTAAAAGCAAGAACTTTCACTGTGGATCTCTGAATTCAGTTTGTCCTGAGCCACAACTTTAGCTTTTGCTTTATTCCAATTCCTGGGTCTTGAGCCAGATCTGCGAACAATGACAGTTGTGAAAAGTTGAAGCAGGATTTTAAGAACAAGTTTTATGATGATCTTCAAACATTGTTTATCTACTTGTTTCATTATCTGTCCATTTATATTATTCTGTAATTAAACAGGAAAAAGTGTGTTTTTCTTTTTCAGTCAAAGCACTGTATATATTTTAATGCATTGAATCCTTAAATATCCTAAAGCATAGGTTAATGATATCCCTGTTTTAACGTTGGAAAACACAGAAATAGAGAAGCTGTCGTTGACATTTTTCAACTATCCACAGGCTCTTAAGTCTCATAAAAAAAATATGAAGTATACAAAATTAGTGATTTTTTTTGACAATGAAGGTCATACAGTCATACGGCTGCTGTGCAAATGTATGGCAGTACCAGGAAAAGGAGAGACCCACACCTTCATTCTGTCTTTCCTCTCAAGTGAGTTTAGGGTATATAGATGTTATAAATATGTTATTAAATTGAAATAAAATGATTACCAAGTTTTTGTTTAATAAGGATAAAAAATGGAGAAAACTATTTTGCAGAGAAGCAAAAAGATAAGTTTTGGTCTATGCTTTTGGAAAGGTCATTTTTTATTTCAAAAAATTCATTGAGAAAACAGAGGTCTGTGAAGTTTTTGAGGACAGCTTGCAGGCAGCAATGATTTGATTGAATTTAAGATATTATTCACAGTAACCGAAAAAGATTGCATCAAGAACAGCCGCGTGCAGTTTGAACAAAGATAAATCAATTTGCCCAGTCTCTTCACATTCACTTGCAATACATTAGCAAGGTTAAATCTGAAACTGTAGTTTGAAATGGACAGTTATCTGACATCTAGAAGAGTTTGTAGAGAAAGCAATATGTCTTTGCTCTGCTGACTGTGTTTCAACTGTAAATAGAATAAATCCAGAAGTACGTTCCGGCTCATCTGCTTGTCTCTTCCCTTTGATATAAAAGTGAAGGTACCCTGTCTTCTCAGCAAAGATCTTGAGCTCACAAGCTCCTTTCCCTGTTCCCATCTAAATCACACTTCTCCTAAGTCCTGAAGTTCTTCTAATTCAGGAGTTCTTCTAATTCAGTTTGTTTCCTTGGGTTTCAAATTTTCCTCCAAGGACTGAAACTAAACCCAAAACACACCTCCCATGAGGTCCTAACTAAGGTCTGATCACAATAAAATACTGAGGAGCTGAACGGGAAAACTTCACTATAGCAAAGAGATTCACCTCCTTGTGAGGCTAATTGCAAATAACAAGTTTAGTTGGGAAAATAATGAGTTTTATTCTATGTTTTTGCTTGTATAGAGCTCAAGCTTGCCAGGTACTGGTGACTTCTTTCTTGGGGCCTTTCAGTCATGTTCAACATAAAAGCAAGTTAGGCCTACTCAGTACTTCAGCACAATTCTCCACCTCCAGTTTGGAGCCTCTGCATGTATACTGTACACTATTAGCAGGGAAACCCAGAATCCAGATGCTGGGAGGCTGCCATCAGGAGTTTTCCGCCTTTGGCATGACAAGTCTGCTGTGGTAACCTGCTCCTGCCAGAAATCCAGGCCCCACAGTGCCGGCGTGGGCGACTGCCTGTGCCTCGGCGGCAGGCAGGCCATGCAGGATGTGATTGAATCGGCACTGGGGGCGATTAGGTTCTGCTCAGTCAAAATAAACAGCTTAACTCCTGAATCTTAATCATGCTCTGTTGCCTCACTTCCTTGTTTTTTATCCCTGTAGGATTTTTCATCCTCTGAAACCAACAAAGAGATCATATTTTGCTTCAGTTTCTGAAACCTTGTCATTTTTTCCAGACTTTCCATTTCACGCTGTTTGAATTTTATTAAGATCTCTTTACACAAAAGCAGAGTACCAGCTATATGATGCCCTGAGGGACCTAAAAGAGTATTGCCATAATGTCTCAAAACTCTTGAGACATTTTATTTCTAACATCAGCTTTTTGGAGAATTGTGGCTAAGGATATGAAGTATCTTAAATGTTTATAGCAGGGATCTTGATCGCTGCTGAATTTAATACAAAAGTTCTGAGTTTTTTTCTTTTGTCTCTTAATTGGCTCATCACACTAATACTGATCAAATAGTTCCTATCTGCAAAGTGGATTGTATTTTCCTTACATCTGGGGGTGGGAGAAGACTGTTTCTATTTCAGAAGTATGAATGTTTGTCTTATTGTGAATCATCTATTCCTAAGGCTATGACTTTCTTTTCAGCATCTCAATTGACCATTACTAAGTATGTTCACCAGGTATTTTTCAGAAGCACTTCTATTTTATCTGTTTCTGCCTCCAATACTTTCTGTTATTCCCAGCACACGCTCTTACAGCCGCACGTTCTTTACAGGAGGGTCACGAAAGCATGCCCCTTCCAGTGTACAGGCACAGATCTTGTGGAAGTTAGTAAGGTTTTATTTTCCTGGTGAGCTCTGAAATCTAAAGGAACTGCTGGGTTCTGAATAGTCTCTTACAAAGCACAGTAGTCCTGTTTAGAAATGATGTTAAGAATTAAAGAAATGTGTTTTGAAATTAATTTGTATATAAAGCTTTGTTCTAATCTGTTCAAAAGAGAACTCATGAATAAAATGATTCCACTTCGAAAACACTGTTTTATAATTGTATTTGTGCATGTAACATAGCAGCAGGTGTCTTTAATGATTATTTAATTAAAATCACAGAATCTAGTCTCTAAAAAATCATCCAGATTCAGGGATGGAAACTTTAAATATATTGATATTTAAGGCTTGTTTGAATGTTCAGCTGATCAGGACACATTTTTCTAAAATGCTTACTAATTCTGTATGCCTTGGGCTTTCTGGGGACATACTGAAGGTGTCAGCATACCAGAAAAATCAAATATCATTAAAAATTGTGTAAACAACAAAAAAGAAACTAAAGAAACTTGGTATTTTATGGCAAATGGAAATATTTCTATTGTTGAAGGATGTTATGCTCAAGTAAACAAGTTTCTGTCAAAGATAAATCTGAAGCATTTACATGAATGATTTTTTGTTCCATTTCTAAAATTACAAAAAGAATTCTATAAAAATACAGAAAGCAGCCACAGATAACGTAATGGAACTACTAATATATGTCAAATTGCAATACTGTTTAACACAGTGTATATCTGCAAAGTAACTCAATAGTCTGTCATTGATGTCTACGTACTTCTTCTGTTTTCCAGCCCCGTTACTGCATTTAGCATATGTAACACTTTTGTTCCTCTGAATAATGCCACAAGGATATCTCAGATAAGGATAACAGCAGTTGCTCTCTCAAAAGAAGACAGTTGATTTTATTTGTGGTTTTTTTGTTGTTATTTAATCTTCTTACGCAACAGAATTACTGTTCCTATTGTCGAATAGACTGAGTATCTCTTGTAATTATCAAGATAGCTTAGAGTGCTGCCTCACATAAACATACTGAGGCAGCTGTATTTTAACCCTTGTAATGCTGACTTTCCATACAGCTTCTTTGATATTAGAAAAAACTATTCTCGAAAAGAGTGGTCAGGCACTGGAATGGGCTGCCCAGGGAAATGTTGGAGTCACCATCCCTGGAGGTGTTCAAAAAACATGGAGATGTGGTACTTGGGGACATGGCTTAGTGGGCAAAATTGGTGGTAGTTAAACAGTTGGATTAGATGATCTTAGAGGTCTTTTCCAACCTTAATGATTTTATGATTCATTGTAGTGATCAACCAAAATATTAGTGTTATGTTAAAAAGTCAGCTTTTCAATGTCATATGCTAAGTACTTCTGTCATCAATTGGTTAAGAGAATAAAATGTAGGTCCTACGTACCCATGCAGACATTTGAAACAATGCCATAAAAAGCTGACTGTATTACCTCAAATTTTATTCTGCAATAAAATTTCTTTTTTACTATTTGGAAGATGATTAAAACTGAATTTAGAGGTTATGCTCATAGAGTTCTGCATATGTGTCTTGGAATATGTCTCTCTTCAGTGGTAAAAATAACTGCAAATATTCAGAATCCCAGAGATTAACTATAAAAGTTGGCATTTTCTACTGCAAGGTGTGCACTTTTTAGAATAGTTAGATAAAAATTAAACAGTACTCATTTTTTTCCTTCTGTTCTGCTTACTGCAGGATGTGTGACACAGGAGAAGGACTGTTCACCTTTCAGACACGAGAAGGAGAAATGATATATCAGAAAGTCCATTCCGCAACACTGGCAATAGCAGAGCAACATGAAAGATTAATGATGGAGATGGAGCAGAAGGCACGGGTAAGGTCCTTTCATCAAAATATTTAAATTTACGAAATCGGTAGTGAACAAAAGAAGTCTTTATTAATGGCAGTCCACGAATTCAGCCGTAGTAATGATAATAGCTGTGTGACTAAGTCCAAACAACCTTTAGAATTTATGTATTTTTATGGTTGTGGATTCTCAGCATATTATGCAATGATCTATTGTTATCCTTTTAGAAGAGTAGATATCACTAAATGCTAGGTCCATAGTTACGTTCTTGAAAATTGTGATTCTATTACTCAGAGATTAGACCTTTAGCTGAAGCCAGCTGTTAGTTAATTATTAATTAATAAGTTTTAATTGCTCCTCAAAGCCTCATATGTGGGGAAAAAAATCCAATGTAAACACCCCTAGGTGACAGCAGGCAGTCTGTTTTTCTTAGCCCAGGGAAGACATTAGTTCCCCTTACACTGTAGTAAGTACCAATGTAAAGTGTGCTCCTCTAGAGCTATTTTTTAATCTTATAGTCAGAATTTCTAGTTTTCACAACTCACCTTTAAGGACTCAAAGAAACTTCTGAAAAGTCTGGAGTTTTTTAAGACAAAAAGAATAAAAGTAAAAATTATCGTAAATGATCATTCTGAAAAGCTTAATTTTGAACTGTGGTTTGAAGCTACCTTCATATCAACCCAAGAGGAAAGATTTGAGAAGTCCAGGGAACCTTTTCAGCATGCTTTTCATAGTATCATATGATGGTTTGAGTTCGAAAGGGCTTTAAGAATAATCTAATTCCAACCCTCCTGCCATGGACAAGGGATATTTTTCACCTTTCCTCTGAGATGACCACAGTTCTCCACATATCTTTGTTCCTAGAAAGAGATTTGAGGATAATTTCACCCTTTCCGCTGACCCTCTTCCTTCCTTCCCTCGCTCACTATGCACGTGCCCACAGCCACACAAACATGACTTACATGATCCTTTCCCCACACACTCCATCACTGTCAAAATATCCTGCTCACATTTCTGAGTGAAAGGCTCTTGAATTGCAAAGGGCAATTCAAGACCCCAGTGTTCAAATCTTTTTCCTGATTACTCCGCAGAACAGTCTATCCTTCTCTATTTACTGTACAAGAAACCTGAAAAAGACTTGTATTTCTGCAACAAAATGTGTTACGTTGAATGCTGCCCTCGGACTCTGCTTGTCTCTAAGAGCTGAGGTGGAAAGCCATAAAAAGTGGATTTTTTCTGTGGTTTCTAAAAAAAAGATGGATGACTTTTTCATTAAAACCAAACAAAGTAGGACCATGTGCAGAAAACTTGAGAGACACAAACTTTGGACAGAAGAGTAGAAAGAGGAGTATTCACAATCGAGATATAAGGTTAGGGACAGATGAACAATTGCTGAAAGTGCAACTCAAGATAGATGGCAGAGTAAATGGAAAAATATCTGAAATACTAGAAATGCTGGGAAAAGAAACTGTGCCGTGCTGGGCAGGAAGTGATTTAACAATAGTCCAAAGCCAGGAAGAAGCATCATTATAAATATTATTTGCATGCCGCCCTAATAAATGCTTAGACCTGAACCCAGGATTATACAGGATTTTCCTTTCATGGAATCCCCACTCTCAGATCTTCCACCTATTGATTAACAGCTCTGATGCTTAGCAAAGCTGTTTCCATTCTGCCATCAGATGACTTCTCTGAAACCTCTTTTATGAAGACTCTGGCCATATGGCACAGAATATCAAACTCTGAGAGCAGACTGAGAAATAGAAATGACTCACCATCATCCACGCAGCATACTTCGTTCCTGGATGAAGCTTCTCTGTGATCTGCATAGAGAGATTGTAGAGCCTTGTGGCCTGCTGTAGGCTGTGTAGAAGATGTAGGCTGTGCAAAAAAAGGCTCAAAAATCTGTTGATTCTTGTACATCAACTAGCAAGCTAATGTCTTGGTTTTGGAAGCTCTGCCTCTCCTGTCTGATGGAGTGTTGAACCTTCAACAGGTTTTATTTGAAACAAAATCTGAAGATATTAAATAGATTCAGTATATGTTATTTTTCTTTCATCAAGTATAAATATTTCTCCAATATTTAAATACTAGTTTCACCAGATGCTACATGTATTTTGTAGAATCGTAGAATCATCAAGGTTGGAAAAGACCTCCAGTGTCATGCAGTCCAACCGTCCACCTACGACTGAGATTACCCACTAAACCATGTCCCTCAGTTCCACATCCAGACGTACCTTGAACACCTCCAGGGACAGTGACTCAACCACCTCCCTGAGCAGGCCATTCCAGTACCTGACCACTCTTTCAGAGAAAAAGTTTTTCCTTATATCTAACCTGAACATCCCCTGCACAACTTGAGGCCATTGCCTCTCGTCCTATCGCTAGCTACCCAGGAGAAGAGGCCGACCCCCTCCTCATCACAACCTCCATTCAGGAGGTTGTGGAGTGCGATAAGGTCTCCCCTGGGCTTCCTCTTCTCCAGACTAAACAATCCCAGTTCCCTTAGCTGCTCCCTGTAAGACGTGTGCTCCAGACCTCTCAGCAGTTTCATTGCCCTTCTCTGGACACACTCCAGGGCCTCAATGTCTTTCTTGTAGTGAGGGGTCCAAAGCTGAACACAGTACTCAAGCTGTGGCCTCACCAGAGCTGAGTGCAGGAGGACGACCACCTCCCTGTTCCTGCTGGACGACCACCTCCCTGTTCCTGCTGGCTACACTATTTCTGATGCAGGTCAGGATACTGTTGGCCTTCCTGGACACCTGAACACATTGCTGGCTCAAGTTCAGCCAAGCATCAACCAACACCCCCCATTCCTTTACATCTGAAGTCTAAGTACAGGCAAGAGTATATTTTTAAATCAGGGATCTGAATTAAAACATCTTTTAAATCCTTCTAAAGCTTGATCTTTGACTTTAACTTAATGGTATGGAAATTATTGTACAAATCGGGAAAAGGGAAGAAACATAATGGCAAGTCTATACTTCTTTCTTCCAATCTTTATAAGTTATATATTAGAAAGAACTCTTGAATGTCTATGTGTTCAGTCCTAAATGTTAACACATTTTGAGTAACTAATACTCTAAAGTTTCATTTATTGTTTTACAGATTATAGTGTGTTATAATCCAATATTATAAAAAGTGAATGCAGTTTATAAAGGAAATCAAAGTCCTTTCTTTACGAGAATAACCTTGATGAAATGAGTAGATTATGGATAGTTCTCCTAATGAACATACAAAGTGTGTCTACATAACTGATTAAAAAAAAATACAACACACACACAAAACATACACACAGAAAATAAATTGTTTAAGTAGGTAGTCATATGCATATTTTTATCTTCTACGCATATTCCTTTCAAATCATAACACTGGAAGAAGAACTTGAATCATGAAATCAATTATCATTAACATAGATATGTTTCCAAGCTGACTATTGGCTTTACTGTAATCAAAAGACCCTGGATTTTACTCAAATACTAAGTCAAGACCAACTAGACAGTGATGTAATTTATGTCCAGAAGAGCTTAGGTGCTCTTCTGGATTGATTTTGAGATGCTAAATCGTCACAGTGGTAATGTTTCATACTCACTTTGATTGGGACAACAGCAAATTTGGGTCAATGCTATTACTTAAATTGAAACTATTTTCAGATAAAGTTTTATCTGTATATTCTACTTTTTTAAATCTTCCCTTAATTTATAGATGAGTGTACTACAGCTGATAAATTTGACTTACAGTTGTGTGGCTTTTTTTTCACGGGGGGAGTGATACTGAAGTGCTTTGTAAGCGGTTTTACAGTATCAACACAAAAATGTAATTAAAAGCAATAACAATTGGCTTTCTATTTAAGTTTCTGTGCTATTGTACTGCCTACATGAGAGTATCGATGTCTCTGTTTTTTTCCTCAGAATAGTCTGTATTCTCACATATCTATTCTCTCACCACTACCACCAGCTTTTTTTTTCCCTTAAAATATAGCATTTATAAATCCATTTGGATTGTTAGTCCTAGAACTAAAAAAAAAAAAAAAAAAGTGATAGCTCCAGCAATACCAGGTATTTCCCCCATCCCTCCCCAGCTATAGTCTGATCTTGGGCATGGAAAATACACATCTCAATTTCAGCCAGATTCCTCTCCTCTCCCCAGGCTGGGCTGCAAGATCCATCCACTTCCCTTCTGCTAGCTCAGGTGCTCATCTGACTCAGTGAGCCAATTCAATTTTCTAATTTGGCAAAAAAAAAAAAAAAAAGAAAACATAGCCTAGCTAGAGTGAAGAGGGTTCTTCAGAGTTACTGAGCTGAACTGGTTTACAGAGATACCACTGAACCATTAGATCTTCTCAGTTGTGCCTTCAAGAAGAGGAAAATGAATACTTCACCCTCTGTAAATGCTGAGCGTACTCCTTCTTGCAGTCAGTAAATGGTGCTGGTTTTGTTGGTCTTTTCAAATAATCTCTGTTAAAACAACTTTCATGCACCAGCATATGAGCACTGTTGTGCTCAGCATCACTTGTCAATCTAACCTCTACAGCACGATGACAATGTGCTTACAGTTGGCAGCGTTGGAACTTGAGGCCCAATTTTCCTTCTCAGTGGCAGCTTTATTCTTCTGCCACTCAGCCTTCACTGAAAACACTTCTGATACAACTATAGCACCTATTGTTGCTTGTGTGTATAAAGCAAGAGGTTAAGAACTGTAGGTTTCTTACATTATGACTATACATACGATGGAAGCATGCTAAGGAGTTGAAGCTGTGTCTTTGTAACCTTATAAATTACATTTTTCCAGGGCTGCCAATAAAAACCTGTTATATAACCTCAAAAAAATATTACAATATGTAAAACAAAAATTCTAAGGATAATGCTGAAGTTGATGGTGACCGTCTGATTTTAATCAAACTGCTGCAAGACTGAAGTACAAAGAAATGACAGTGGTTAAAATTTTCATAACATATCATCATAGAAAACATTATGTGATTCTTGCTTTCCTTTATGCATCAGAGCTGCAAAAAATGTAATTTTAGATAGTGATACTTTTAACATTTACCAGAAGATAAACACATTAATAAAACACATCTGTATATTTCTCTTCCATTCTCGTTATTTATAAGCCTTGTATCTAATATTCAACTTAAGAGAATGAGTCATTGTGATAGATTTCTGTCATTTAAATAAAATAATAGAAGTGAGTTTTTATACATTTTTTTTTAAAGTTATTCGTAGGGGAATAACAAATATGCCAGTGGAGACAAATATCAGGCAGTATAACTGTGCTTAAGGAGAGGTTGAAGAGGAAGGTGGCTAAGAAATAATGCTGCAAGTCGTTTAATCTTTCTTTTCTTTATTTGAAAAAGGATGAGGAGGATTTCATAAGACTGGTCTGAGGATAAATATAAATTACAAGGTTGTCAGGCATAGTATTAATGAGAATGTAGATAGAATGAAGAAGATCAGTGTAAATTGTCAGAGAATCAGAAAAGAAAACTGAGGAGAAAATAACAGCTTTGGTTTCATAGTAAGCTTTTTATTTAGCTTTGCTTTGTAAACAATTCTTTTTTATGTATTTCTTTGCGTATTTTAAGCTGATAACAACCTAAACGCATACTCATCAAAACTTTACAGAGTCGAACATCATCAACAAACACATCAGAAAGATTCTAAGTTCCAGTTTTCAAATGATTGTTTCCATTTGATGTATTCTACCTTTGCTAATGCATCTTCAAGGCTTTGCCTGCTTTATGGTTGTTATTTATGTCTTTGGGTAATGTCATAACTATTGGCTATTATTTTCCAGTTGTGAAAGATGGGAAATGCATGAACACACTAGTGGATGCTGCAGACCCAACTATTGTAGGAAATACTTATTTAAAATACGTTTCTTATGGACTACATTTCAATGTTGCAGTTGACTTAATATGATTGATAAAGCTCTTTTATGTTGTGATTCGGCCTACGTGCATCTGAGTCTAGTTAGTACCTGGAGAAAATGGAGGAGAAAATTTCAGAGTTCACCCATAGAAGGTCCCATGTCATGAAACACTGGATGCTTAGGATGTTTTCTTCTGTTTCCATGTTATATATGAGCTCAAGTTACAAGTTAAAATTGAAATACCCCTTCAGTATTTATGGGAGAAAAGATTTCTAGGGAAGAAACGCTTGCTTTTCTTTGCCGTAGAAAACAATAATAGAAAACTGGGAGTGTTCTACTGAAGGGGTTGTCTACCTACTGGCAAACTGTGGCCATCAGGAAATATTGCCAAGATGAACAACAAAACCGAGAATGCTGCCTTTTTTCCCCCCTAATACAGAACCCATGTATGTTTTGGATTGAGTTTTGTTAGCCTAGTTCCCATAAGTATCGCATAAAAAAAAAAGAATTTTTCATTCACTAAGCACATAATTACATTTTTCCTGATTCTTATTTTTCTGCGAGAATTTTTTAAGATTTCTGTCAGGCTACTTGTTAGTCCTTGGACTCAGAAAACTGTGTACTTGGATGAAGTAAATCCTAAAACTGTGAAGCAGGTCTATTTCTGACATTCACCACTTCAGAAGCAAGTATGGAGCTGTGAATTTACAGTCTGGAGCTGTTTCATTTTTTAATCTTATTTGAAAGAAAATATTTTCTTAAAAGTAGATTCATTTCATTGGCATTGTTTCAGGGACTGTTATATCCAATAATAGATGTGCAAATACTGCAGCAATGTGAAAGAACTATGCAGTAGGTGCCATTCACTTCCTTAGAGCAAACACTTCACCCTACTCTAAAAGTTGAACTTCCACGCCACTACTGTCTGACATCCGTTCATTTTTTTTTTTTTTGCCAGCTCCACTTTTTACTCCCCTTCTTGGCCCTTTGTCAGCTGCAGGAATCTGCTGTCCCCTGCATGGTGCCTTACAGGCAATGAAGGATGAGGTGGGGGAAGCTGCATCCCGTGGTTGATGTTGAATGTTTGCTGCGTGTTTGAATGAAACCACAGGATAGGGAAGGTCTTTACTATGGTGACAAAGTGTTGGAGCTGCTCGTACAATGTGACAGAGCAGGTGGGAGAAAAGAGCTGTTTGTCATCAGAAACACTGCAGACCACATGAAGGTTTGTGAAGTGTGTAGCTAAGTGCTGTGGGTAGGTGTGAGAGCACAGCTTGCAAGTCCTTGTATAAGAGTGTGTCAGATATTTTGGTTATTGGTGATGTAATTTAAATGCAGTTTTGCCTTTTTAAAGCTATTCACTAGAGTTTGCACTGAAGTTTTGAATGTTTTTGAAGTGGCAGTAGTCATGAGTGCCCTCACTCAGAGCATGATGGGATAAATTCGGTTCCTTCCTTTGCCTGCCAGAATCTTGAACTTTTAATCCTTAACTGTTGGTCTGGATGGCCTTGAATGTGAAAAGATGCTCTGAATCTTCCCTTGGGGCTAAGACCCAAGTATCTCACCACATGTATATATATCCTAACCCAGAACTGTTGTCATTCTTCTTAAAAAATTCTGAAATATGTTGTACAATGTCATAGTGCTCTTCTGGCTTTCTGTCTTATTGTGCTACCTAAGACTCTGAAATCTGCCTTCTTTCTAATATGAAGCAAGAGCTGAATCAAAACCTACTTGGAATAAAAGTCTTCCGATGGTATCTCATAACTGAGACAACACAATTTCTTGTCTGCCGGGTCCCTGATCCATCCCCTGAATCTGTCCTAAACCTGCATGTGTGAATCCTCTGAACACTATTCTCTCTGTTCTGTGCATCTTATTTGTATGTTTGAATACAAATCTGCTATATTCTAAATATTTTGATTTAAGTAACTAGGGTCTGTTTAGATTGTTTAAATGCAATAGGGCAGAGGTTTTACTTTGCAAAGTTACATTTTAATATAACTGTATTTGAAGGTTGGTAACATAAGTGTATTCGAAGATTTGGTGGATTTATATTTTGCAAAATACTGCATGTTTACAGAATTATCAAAATAGTTGGAAAGTCAGTATCAAATAGAAATATGTATTTGGTTCTAGAAAATGCAAGAAAGTAAAGAACCAAAGAACTTTCCATGAACAAAACAGATGATTTTATTAGTAGTCTTATTTGCTAAAAGCCATGGGTGATACGAATGATAAATTAGATATACAATAGTTGTTGCATGCCTGACTGAACCCTATGTGGCTATTCCCAGCCCTCCCCTTAATAAATTCTGAAAAACATTTAGTATGGAAGGGAAGTTTTCTTTGGTATTGTGTACATTTTAAACAGTTTGCTTGTATAACTGTGCTGGTAGGTTTGTATCATTAAACTCTCTTAACAGAGGAGCAGGTTATTTTGACCTAGGCATTACTAGAAAAGTAATTCTCTGGACAGCTCTCCAGTGGGCTTAATTTATTACTAATCTCCTATCCGTTATTCTGTGAAAACCATTTCTTGTAAAATAAACTGAAGCAGCCTATAGACCATCTATTATCATTAGCCACAATAACAGCTGATGAAGCCCCCCAAAGATCTCAGGGGACAGGTATTATTGTAATAATTATACTAATAAGTAAAATGAGGCACTGAAAGATTAAGGCCAAATTCAACTATGTATGAATTGCCCAAGGTCACAGAGTAATCAGCTGTACACTGGGAGTAGCAAAACAACAAAATACATCCTGGATCATGGTCAATTGCCTATTCACAGAACACAGAAGAATTAACTTCTGAAAAACACATTTTTCACACAGTTTTCATCAGTCTTATGAAGTATGTTATCATTCTGTGTCTTCTGTCAAGAAAGGCCTTCCTCTGTTCCAGCAACTCTGTTCGAGAGTTCTTTATATCACACAAGGGAATATTTAAGGCTTTGTCTCTGATTAATAAGAAACTTCTTTATCAGTGATTTACAGATGGACACAGTGCTTATCAGATAATGGGAGATTTATAAAAAGTAATAATCTGAGAGGGGATCAGAAATTCTCATGATAGTCCTAAAGTTACTCTGTAAATCCTTGCTGTGCTTTATGTGCTTTGGATCATCAAGTACCTGTTGGTATGACAAAAAATAGGTGAAGTTCACCCTTTATCATGACTTTGCTTTATTTTTTCCTGTTTCTGTTTTTTTTTCTGAAGATGACAGATTTTTTAACTTGACAATTACTTACAATAATGTCTCTGATTATGTTTAGACTGAAACCAACTGTTATTTGGTATCTAAAAAAGCATACATGAAATATGGGCCATTTTCCAAGTGCAAGCAGCCTTTTGATATGTATTAATCAAAGCCTGTCCAGACAGGGATTATTTATGTTCCCTTTTCTGCTCTGCCTTGGATCATGGTTCTTATATGACTGATATCCCCTGTATGATTCCAGCCATGCTAACAGTTTATACTTATCAGCTGCTCTGCACTGCCCAAGAATCTGGTTCAGGAGAAATGTAAAAGCCAGTAGGACAGACAGGTCAGTCTCTAAACCGTTGACTTGATGTTATTTCGCTTTCTACAGTAGCAATGTTGTATAAAGATGTGCGGGTACTGCAGTAAGTATAATAATGTCAGGTTAACACATTGGCATAATGCGTCTCATTAGCTCTTAGCTTTTCAAACTAGAAATGTTTATATTGGAAAGGACCACGGGTGGTCAGCTGATCAAATGTTTTCTTCAAAGCTGGGATTGCATCAAAGCTAGATCAAGTTGCCGGAGGCCTTATCCAGTCAAGTTATGAATACCTCCGAGGATGTAAATTCTGGGCACCAGTTCCAGTGCCCAGAATCTCTTTACGAAGATTTTTTCCTTTGTCTGGAGTTTCCCTTCCTGCAGTCTGTGACTGTTGCTGTGATGATTTCAGCTGTATGGGCCATTCTCTCACTCCCCCTACTTCAAGGAAGAGGGGAGGAAAATGGAAAAGGGCTTGAGGATTGGGGTAAGGACAGAGGAATTGCTAAGGACAGGGAGCAAAACAGACTCAACATACGGAGATCATATAATTTATTGTCTATTACTAACAAACCAGAGTGGTGAAAAGTAAAAGCAAAATAAAAACATCTTCCCCTCATCCACCCTCTTCTGACTTCTTCCTCCGAGTGACACAACACGAGGGAATGGGGAATGGGGGCTGCACTTTGTCTTTGCCACTCCTTCATGGTCACTCTCTGCCCTTGCTCCACATGGGGTTCCTCCCATGGGATGCTGTCCTTCACGAACTTCTCTGTGTAGACTTCCCACAGGCTGCACCTCTCCAAGCACTGCTCCAACATGACTCTGTACCATGGGGCACATCCTTCAGGAGTGCGCTGCTCCAGTCCCCACAGTCTGGGGACTTCTCCCCATAATTTGATGTAACCTTCAAATTTGCCAAGTGTGGATTCTGCCCTGCTGTCCATGTCAATGATGAAAATACTAAAAGGTTTTGGAATACCGATCTATTTAAAATTCAGAAATAAGTTTTTCAAAAATATTTCCGTTCTGCAGCATTCAGCAGCAAGGGTTTAATGAAGATT
This sequence comes from Penelope pileata, assembly GCA_013396635.1. Lineage (NCBI taxonomy): Eukaryota > Metazoa > Chordata > Aves > Galliformes > Cracidae > Penelope > Penelope pileata. The sequence continues at coordinate 165,973 of WBMW01001483.1, read as the reverse complement.
TTTCGTGCTATGGTAGCAGTGTACACCACACTGTTACTTATGACTTTCTCAGGGTAAAATCTGCTAGTCTCATCAGGTATTTGATCTGTCAGAATCCATTTCCATAAAAGTAGCTGCCAGACAAGATTCATATGGATTCCTCTGGCTGGTTGTTGAATGCGTAATTTTACAGTGTTTATGATTTTAAATTCACTTCCAAGTCAGTATAGATTCTTGTTTATATAAAAAATATTGTGGTCTCTTCTTTATTTTTAATAATTTCCTTGTAGGACACAATGTTAAAAGTTCTAGCTATGGCTGGCTAAGGAATTTTGTAAAATCTCTGTTATTTTCATGATTTTTTTTTTAATGTTTCCCATGTATTGGTCAGTGATCACCTTTACATACCTTTCATATTACATGAAAAAAAAGCAGCTAATGGAGTTGCAGATGGCAACTCCATATGGCAACAGATATAACTCTATTTTCTTTCATGAAGCTGAAACTTACTAACACAGAAACAAAGAATTGTTCTGTTAAATGGCAACAGTGGATTTCAAAAGGCTTGAATTATAGGACATGTAGACAGGCAACTACAACCTCTGCTATAACAAACAACTTCTGCCAGAGGAAAGTGAAAAAACAACAAGAAAGTTATAGTCTAAAAATGAAATTTGATGGGAAAAGCTGCTAACTGTAGGACTGTTAGACTGATGCAAGTATGTTGAAAGATACAGCAATTTACACACACTATTTCTAAATTGGTTTCCTAATTTGCAGCTGTTTCTGTTGCATTAGTAAACTAGCATCGGAAAGGAAGCAAAAATTTCATTAGTTTCTTCAGCATGCAGAAATTTGGACTGTTATTTAGATATTCTTGTTTCTCATTTTGTTTCTGGGCCAAAAAAAAAAATCCAAGGATATATTATGTGTATGTATGTGAATTACTTTTGAATGATTGATTATTAAAATTTTAAAATTAAGTAATGTCAGGAGTTCTATCAGAGTCATGCATACTAGAGTCATGCACTTACAAGCTTAATAAGGAATATTCAGGGCAAAATATTGATGATTGTTTGTTTTAGAAAGTATTTAGAAAATTGCCATTTTATTAAAACTCATTGGTACCAGCAGTTCTATGTACTGAAATGAAATTAAAAATGAAGCTAAAAGAAATGTGATTTCCACAGATATGTGTAATTGAGAACTACTGATCTGGTTTAGCCTAGAAAAGAAAAATGTCATAAGCAAGCTTTTGATGTCTGAGGCATTTGCTTGATCAGAAAGATTGGAACTCAAATAACTATGCATTTTGTTGCCAAAATATATATATGATCCTTAGAATTCCAAATTTTCGGCCCCAATCTTACTCTATTAAGGTTTATCTAAATAAGGACATTCTGATTTCATTCTTAGTTCATCTTTCTTGCATCATACTAGAGCGATTTTTTGAAGTAATTCTCTACAAAGGACATTTTTTCATGCCGTAACTTTTACTATACTAGCTCTAAAACTGGCTAAAACAACTTCTATGAAGTCAGAAAGGCTGTCCTTCCAGTACTGTAAAGCAAAACGCTGAGGTCTTCAGGTGTCTCAAATTCTTCTTTAATATATGTCATACCTTTTGGCAAGCAATACAATGAAAAAATTCGCATACTTTAAATTTTTTTCTAAAGCTTATCACGTTAAGGTCAGACATGGGCAGCTTTGTCAGAGAGAGGGATACCCAGTGGAGAAAGAACAGCTATAAGCAGACAGAGGGAGGAGGACAAGACTATGTAAGTCAGCACTGATAGCATACCTCGCTATTTCTGGCTTTGTTTCGGTACATCTCGTGGAAGTGAACCTCCTGGAATACCATAAATCTCAGCTTGATATCACAAGAAAACACTCCTACAGGCAATGTTTGATGTCTCCAATTCCTGCATTTAACTTCAATTTTCTCACCCAGACTTGTTTATTGGTGTATATTTCAGAAGATAGATCAAATACTCTTCAGTAAAAACCTACTCTTTAATTTTGGAGATGCTGATCACAGAATTGCAGAATGGCTGAGAATGGAAGAGACCACTGGACGGCATCTTATCCAACCAACCTGCTCAAGCAAACTCACCTGGAGAGGTTGGTTGCCCAAGACCATACCCAGAGCTGAGCACTACTTAATGTGTGGCCTCACCAGTGCTGAGTAGAGGGGAAGGATCGCCTCCCTTGACCTTCTTTTCACCATTAGTGTCCTTTGCAGCAAGGGCACATTACTGGCTCATGTTTAACTTGGTGTCTGTTAGGATCCCCAGGAACGTTTGTGCAAAGCTTCTTTCCAGCTGGTCATTCCCCACTATATACTGTTGCATAGGATGTTCCTACTCATGTGCGTGACTTTGCACTTCCTGTTGAACTTGATGACATTCCTATCAGCCCATTTCTGCCGCCTGACAAGGTCCGTCTGGATGGCAGCACAACTCTTTGGTATATCAGCTACTCCTCCCGTTTTTGTGTCATCAACAAACTTGCTGAGGGTGCACTCTGCCCCATCATCCAGATGACTGATGAAGATGTTGAACAAGGCTGCTGCAGTACACTGGTGGTTACTGGCCTTCAACTTTTCATGATCACCACCCTCCAGGCCCTGTTCAGCAAGTTTTCAGTCCAACTCACCTTTTGCATATCCACCATATACTCCATAAGTTTGTCTGTGAGGATCTTTTTGTAGGCAGTGTCAAAAGCCTTAGCCAGTCTGCTGCCAATCATTTCATCAAATAGGGTTATCAGGTTGGTGAAGCATGTCTTTCTTTTGGTGAATCTATACTGTCTATTCACAATCATGTTCTTGTCCTTCATGTGCCTGAAAATGATTTCCAAGACTAGCTGCTCCATCACTTTCCCAGTGATCAAGGTGAGGCTGAACAATCAATAGTTCTCTAAGTACTCCTTCATACCCTTCTTGAAGATATGAGTGGCGCTGGCTTTTCCCCAGTCCTTGGCAAGCCAGATGTCATCTCCTGTACTTGACTGTCCTACTGTTAGCTACTTGACTGAATGAAGACCAAAACTTCCTAGCCCTCCCATCATGGACTTGTATTTTATATCACCCCCTAACACTCATAATGATGCACATAATTTTCTTGTTTATGAAATGACACAAAGCTGTAAATGAACATTTCCATGATGAACTGCTTGAGATGGATGACCCCTACATCATATCTTTGAAGGTTAAGCTAATAAAACATAGTTCAAGCAGATCTATATCAATGCATTATATGCCACCTGCCTTCCATTAAGTGTTCATGAGTCAATATGATGAATTGCTCTAAGACTGTGATTTACTCCATTTTTGACTTGAAGAAAATACGCAGGGAGGTGGTGTTATTTTGGATTTTGTTTTTAAGTGTTTGGGGTTTTTTTGCTCCGATCCTCCCCATTTCTTATCTGGAAATTGCCATACCTTTAAACCGGTGTATCACTACCAACCACTTTCAAATATCATAGGATATTTTTACTTTTAAAACCTGGAGATTCTGTCCTAGGTGATGCTGCTTAGAGGAATATTTTGTAGTTACACACAGTCTTATCCCAAAATTCTGTCTGCAAAAATCTTTTCTTTGGTGTCATCCAGCACCAATCTCTGTTTAGTAAAAGCTCCCGTATCATAGTAACAGAAAGGACAATCAATATCTGCAAATAATGTTTGTGCAATACTGAATTCTCTATTTTATATATGTAGTAGATAAACCTACTAGTAATTGCTCCCATTTGTTAGAGACTCCTAACATTTAGTTATGTTTGTTATCATTAAGACTTGCTGTATAGACAGGCTTGAAATAGTCTCAACTCTGTTCATGGCAGCATCATCTCCTGTCTTATTAGTAAATGGTTTTATGCAATAAAAAATTGATAAGATAATTCAAATATGGCTTAGGTATAATACAATATCTCAAACCTTGTAAAGATTTAAGAACTCAGCGTTATGCTCTCACAGTAATTAGTAGTTTCCATGGGCAGTAAATGAAAGAAAGAAACAAAGAATTTCATAACAGAAATGGGTAAAGATGCATACCTTACTGACATTCATCAAATATAATCCAAATGCTTTTTAAAAATCCAGCTACCTTTTTCCAACATTAATCCATTCTATCAGACAACAAAGTGATCTATTATGAGCTTCTTTTAGTGGAAAGAAAAAAACACCTGCCAGAAAGGGAGCAAAATGTCCCAATTCTTTCTTTATAGTGTGGCCAAGGAGATTAGAAAAAAATACATCAGTCTCACTGAATCTCTCTTCAGAATACTTTTCTTTCACCATTGCTTTATTATTCATATGTAATATTCTTCCATAGCCAAAGACTAATCATCATACACCTTGGCACTGCAAATAAGTGTTATTATTTTCAGATTTTTTCCTCCATAACTGATTAAGAAACTCTTTAACAGGTCCTTACAAGGTTAGAATTGCTACTGAAAACCTAACTGCAAGAAGTGTATTATAAAGGTTGAAGTCACTGAAGTGACTTTCACAGCTAGTTTTTCTGTAAGTCTTTCCAGAAGACTTATGAGATCATATAGTAGAGGTTTTTTGCCAATATTGTGTCAGGAGCAGCAAGCTGGATACAAATATAAAAAGAAATATAAAACACAATGTAAAAAAGAAATAGTATGCTGCTATCTATAAGTGTTTGTATTATTTGTGGGACCTTTCAGTAATGAACTCAGTCCAAATAATGTGTGACTATTTTGTAAGCAAGCTAAGTGGTTGTGAGCAAAAAATTATAGTAAAATTGTATCCATAGCGTAGTTTATTAATAATATGTCACCAAAAAGCAGAATATTCTGACTGGACCTTCATAGATTTATATATCCTGCATCCTGTTAAATATTTTCATAAGAAGTCCTGAATCAAGATACTATCTAATTATTAAACTTCAGATTTTACAATTATAAGACCAGATGAAATTGGATCAGTGAAGAGACGGAATTCAAAAAGAATTTTAAACGGCAAAAAAATTGTTTGCAACAGCAAAATAAATTCAGCAGAAACATATGCAAAGCATTGTGCTTAAGAAAGAATAACGTGCTTCACAGTACAGGATGGTAACTGGTTTATGTAGAACAGGTGTATGTGTCATAGTACGCAAGCTGAACATGGTACAATAGTGTCTGCTTTGCAAAAAGGCAAACATGACACCTTTTTCATGGCCGTTACTTAAAACTCATTTAAAAAAAAAATATTTTACTTCTTCTCTCTTGCTTGTGCTCTAACTTATGCTCAGCAGATGCTACCTTTCTCGATTGTGTGATTTTTAAACTCCAGTAATTTGTGAGTACCAGTGAAATGAGTCTGTGCTATTCAACTTACAGACACTTGAATATATTTCTTGTCTCCCTCTTCAGAGCATAACACTCAAAAACAGAGTATAACATTCAAAATTGTAAAGAAAAAATCTAGGTAATAATATTTGTATTTCTTGATTACAGTTCTTGTTAGTCTTCTGTGACCCGTTTCTATTACAGTTTTTTTTTAAGACTAATGAGAAAGTGAAATGAGCTTGTCTTTATAATCCATAATAAATTAAACCTATTTCCAAAGCATATCTGTAAAAAACAATTTTTATTGCAAGCTAAATAATTGATCAAAGTGAATTCTGTTTCCTGTTTTGAATTCTTTAATGCAAACAGAAAACTAGAGAATAATATGTTAAAGAGTTCAAAACTCAGAACCCAAGCTCTATTCTTGGAATTGTATTCATTGTTGATATCAGAGTAACAAATCTGTTTAAGTCAGTTGAGTTGAATTAAAACAAAAACTTAGGCCTTAAACCCTTTCATGAAAGAACAAAAATGAAGAATATGGAGAAAAACTTATAGCAACACATTAATAGATTTTTTTTTCATTTCTATTTTAACCAAATAGTCCTTTAAGAATTATAAAGTTGTCACTGGCATAGGAAAGCTTCATATGACTTCAATTTTTTTGGATAACCAAGAAAAAGATGCAGTGTTCAGCATGTGAAAGGTATCTTATCAAAGAAAGATTCAGTAAGAAACTGGAGGAAACATATCTACTAGGTATTTCACATCAGATAATGAAAGTTTCCATGATGGACTTTTTTTAATGTTCCCACCAAAAATCTCTGAGGTAGTGTACTTTTGATGTATGCATTTCTGCTTTTCTCCCACATTCTGATCCAACATAATTTTCTGCCTCGCAAGGTGGACAGGAAAGTCTAGATCACACTTTTCATTTCCTGAAGTCTCATTAGATTCAAGAAATATTTGTAGCAAAATAATTCTAGATGCCTGCTTTAGTTAATGTTACATTATTATATTAGCATGCTAGATTTGATATGTAGCTTCTACTTTCCTCTGTATTTCTAAACCTAGTTAGCAAAGATTAAGGACAGTTCATTCATAGAGAAGAATGTTTATTTATTCTGTGTGACTGTGCTAGCTCTGCTGTTATGGACCCTTTCTGAACACTTAATGCTAATGCATCTGAGCCTGTTTTGCCAGTTCTTGATGAGAATGTGCCAGGGTTGGAAGCAACAGCAGAACATTGGTCTCCATACTTAGAGCAGTTGATTTAATTTTGTAATTGGAAGATAAGCCTAAGGAGATAGGCGATGTAATTTTCTAAGTTATTTTTGAATTGCTATGTTTATGTTAAATTAAGGACAGAAATAAATCTATGTAGAAAAGTGATGCTCTACACGTTTAGAGAAAAGAAGAAAATGAAAGGTTATTTGCTTGATTTTTTCCATAAGGAAATGTTCTCTGTTTGACTTAAATAAATCAGGAAACTGCTGAGGACAATTCAGGTTTGATTTATTTCATTTTGTTGTTTTCCGAGGCATAATAAGAAGATGAAGGGGAAGAATAGTATCTAGGCTATAGTTTCTGAATATACCCAGAGTGATCTCTTCTACTCTGAAGCATCAGAAGTCTCAAACCTGAGTAATTGACTATGTAACAAATTAACAATTCTAGTTCATCTTCCATGACCTGCAAATTGTTTGTTTGTTTTTAACATTGTTAAAACATTTTTAAAATTGTTTTAACTAACAGAAGTTCACTTACACTTGTGGAAAAGGGATTCTGTAACAGTAGATCTCTTTACATTAAATTCTTGTTTAACCTGTAATAGTTCATATAGCAAAAAGTGTGTGTATGTTTATATGCTTGTTTTCTTCCCCTTGGTTCCAAGTTTTTTATTTGAAACACCCTCAGTCTATCACATGAGATGTTCTCTACAGAAAGCAGGTTTCTGTCAGTAGATTATCCATTTTTTCTTTGTACACAGCAGTGTTTTTGCAAACAGCAGTTTGTAGGAGTAAGCTTTCTATCATTATCGTGTACATTTGATCAACAATGTAGTTTTTTACTGATAAAGATAAAACCATTGTGGTTAATAATGGTCTAGCAATTATTTAGAATAACTTCACAAACAAATTAATGTACAATTAAATTGTCATCCTTTATATGATAGATAAGATGATAAGCTCTTCAATTCTGTATGTTTATGTTTATATTTTAAGGTCTCAGGTTCAAAACAAGACTAACGATATATTTTGAAGTTTTGGGAGTTTGGTTTTTCGTTTGTTTTTTTTTTTCTGAGGATGGTATTTTCATAAAATATAATTGTTTTTTCTCTCTATGGTGTCCCCAAAGAAATCCAGTTCATCTGTCCCTATTGTAGTTAGCATATGGTGATACTTCATACTCAAAAGGTGATACCTGAAGTTGTTCTTTTTTCTGAGGAAATGAAGTGTTGTGAATATTTGCAATGTACTACAGCAGTTCTTAATTTATAATAAGAATTTTTTTTTCAAAACTTTAATGTGTACACCTGTTCCGCGTCATTGTTGGTCAGATCAGGCAGGGACTAGTCATCTCTCATCAGGAATAAACATAGAACTTTAGCCGCTTCAGTTTATTCCATGGACTTAGCTTTGAGACAATGAACCATAGTCAAAGTATTTCTCTTCACTGGAATTTGCTCATAATGCATTAATATTAATGAGTTTTGCCCATTGCCTTAGCACTAGAATTTACTTTTTAAGTGAATAAATTATGAATAAGTCATATTTTATTTATTATTATTTGTTATTTATTATAACAAAGTTACTCTTGTTACCTTTTCTATACTAAGATGGTAAAATAACTTAGAGAATAATTCTTAGAACGTTCAATATTGCATTGATCTTCACAATAAAGGAACTTCTCTGCATTGAAAGCTTGAATTCTTAAGTCTCCCCAAAAAATAATTCTAAGGCTTTTGAACTTTTCTTAATGGGCAGAATGTTTCTTCACACTCTTTACTTCATATTAAGTAGCTTGTAGTGATGATCTGCACCACTGGCAAATGAAATGAAATATTGGCTATAAATGAGCTGAAAAGACATTAGTTGTAGGAAGGGAGTCATTCTGGTGACAATTGTCAAGAAAACAACAACCAAAGTAATTACATATCTGCTGCACATCAGCGTGTACTGATGCTTAAAAATGAAATAATTGTAGATCTTTGGGTGGATACTCTTTCTAAAAGAAGTGGGCTTTTTATTAGTGTTACAGAACATCATGTGTTTGTACAGATGAAAATGGATTTTTGAATTTTGTGTTATGATTCTCAATGAGGAGTTCCTAGGAGTTAATCATTAATCTGCAGTAAATGATCCATGCCTTGAATACGTTCTGCTCTGTAGCTGGGCTCCCTGAAAGTGTGGGTTTCTAGGCATACCCTTTCAGACCACCATCCTGGTCCTACTCCAGAAATTACGGGGGTTTCCACTCTAAATCTTTAAGTGTAACTGATCCTTCTAGTGTTGATCCTTCCAGACATCTCCTAAAGAAATGACGTGCTCAACAGTTGTATTTCATATTCTTTAAAGCCAGAGATATGCAAATTTTGCAGACAAATTCTCTATTCTTCTAGACTGAGAAAGCATAAGAAATACAGATGTATCTAAAAATATTATCAGCATGCAAAAGCTCTGTCATTCTTCTTCTTTTCCCTTTAGCCTAGTCTTGTCTTTCTCTCACTTCAAATCTGTTTTGGAGACAGATCTGTCTTTATTAAAGTTTATATTCCTCCTGTCAAGTTTCTGTGCTATAGCTCTTATACGCATGGGCATTTCTTATGTAATTCATGGCTTCAGTTACATAAAGTATCTGAGAATGGAAAATTTGCTCTTGGGGTTGTAGACTGCAACTGGTGATGAGATGCCTCCACTAGATTGGAGGATTAGAGAAATAATGACTCTTTGTTGCTAATTCTCTGCTAGTTGTCTCAGATTCATTCTTACCATCTTTCTGGATATTCAATCCAATATGCAGATTAAATGACCAAAAAGGAATGTGACTGTAGAGGGTTTTAAGACTTCAGACATATTCTAATCCATCATTATTGTAAAGTTAAAGAACTAAATTCTTGTAGTAGCAAGAATACGTATAGACAAATAGGAACGTATCTCTATGTGCTAATATTAACTTTTGCTAAAAAACCAATATAAATATATATACATCTGCAGTTTTTTCCTGAGCATTCACACTGCTGGTGCTTATAAGGCACTTTAAAGTGCCTTTCTGCGGTAATTCAGTAAATAGTGTCTTCATGATGACATTGGTTCAATTTATAGTTTTTAGATTTATCTATCAAGTAACTGTTATGTGTGATCTTCCCCTTATGTTTGATTTCTTTTTTAGCTCCAGACCAGTCTGTCTGAACCAATGACATTATCCAAGTCGATCTCACTTCCTCGTAGTGCATACTGGCATCATATCACCCGGCAGAACAGCGTTGGAGAGATCTACAGTTTACAAGGCAAGTTCCTTATAAGTTCATGCCACGTCCATTAACTTCTTTCCATTTGACCAGAATTCATGCAAATTGCTTCTAGTGCACTGGTTGTTGTCTCTCTTTTTCATTTTATCAATTGTCAGGAGCCACAGTGGGATTCCCAAATTTACATAAACCAGGTTTCTTTTAGTCAGTTTGTAAACTAATGGTGAAAATTATTCCCAGAACCACTACATAAAATTGGATAACCAATTTGGCTCAATGTAGCTTCTCAGTAGCTAATGAATGTGAGGGTGCTTTAGTTCCTTTCTTCCAAGAAAATCGTTTATGTATTTGGGCAACTTCAGGGTGCCCAATTAAATCTACATAAGATAGCTGTATGAGTTGGTAGATTAAAACAAAGGAATTCTAGGAATAAGAGCTATTCTTGGTGAATTTCGTTGGAGGATAATATATGTGAACAGTTGATTAGACTAGCTTACAGGCCTGGAGCATATACCTATCATCTTTTTCTGTCTGTAAATCTCCTTCATATACGTAGATTCTAAACTATTTGCTTGTGACTATAAATGCTGTAATTAACATAACTTGAGGAGGAGGAGGAGGATTCGCTACTCTCAATTTGAAATTATACTTTTAGGAAATTGAAATTATCATTACATGTATAATGTAGACATTAATTAATAGTATTGTTTTCACATCAAAAAAAAAGCAAAACTGTAATAAACATATTCCTTAATCAAGAGCTTAAGGATTTCATTTCACTTCTGTTTTAATAAGCTGTTTGCATAAGCAATTTACATTTAGATGGGAGGTTAGAAACTGCTCACAAACCAGAGAACCTAGTCCAAAAAAATGTATTGCATGCTTTCGTGCAGTATATAGATGAAAGCCATGACGTGTTTTGTTTTGTAAATTATCACATAAATTAAAATCGGCAGGTGAGCTGTGAATTCAATAGGTTACTCATTAAAGAGTACAGCATTTGTTTTTCCTGAGCCCCCATCCAGCAAAGTGCATTTCTAATCATGATTGTAGACTTAAGTTGCACTAATGAAAAAAAGAAAATAACCTTCCAGAAGTTGGTTGTGAAAAAAGTTGTGCTGATAGATCACCTTAAAGATATTCATTATATAATGTTACCTTTTATGAATACAATAAGAAAGCAACAAAAAGTTTATTTGTCAAGATGTTAGAGTTCCTCTTCTTATGTTCTTGTTGAGCATTTCCTTTGGAGAAAGAAGAGTATAAGTGTTATGATATATATGATGTGAAAGAAATGAATATTGTTCATTCTTTGCTGTATTTTTCATTTCTTGTAAATGGCCTTTTTAATTCACTACAGTTTAAAGGAAAGCAAAAGTAGATAAATTGAATGCTCACTCAATATGCATACCAACTGGCTCTGCAGGAGGCAGCATATTGGAAGTGTGTTATTAAAAATGCAAGAATTCTGCTTTTTTGGAAGTAGGCAGATTTTCTTCACACTTCCACCAAAACATGGGACTAATAAATATTTCAGAACTTAAGATTTTCATTCCTCTTACATCTTCTATGATGACTGAAACTTGACAAGGTGTAGTAGATTTCGGAAGAGACCAGTCCAGTTCTATCACTGGGCTAAGAAATACAGCCAGAAGGCTAATTTCTTTGCCTCCAATTGCAAGACTTTAATATGCAATAATATTATTCATTATCTATAATGAAGATCTCTTTGAACTTTCTGCTGCAATGCTTATGACTAATGAAATGCACTATATTTGTGCAGAAGCTTAAGGGAGTGGAAAATACAGTTTCATTCTAATACCTGCTTGTCCTGATAGTCTTTGCACAGCAGAGACCTACTGGTTGACGAAACGTCAGCCCACAGATGCTTCACATATGTGGGTGGAAAGCGGGTAGAGAGGAAGCAGATTGCAAACATCACTCCAACCCTCACCCTGGCACAACAGACAGGTGAGAGGAGTTCTTGCAGAGGGAAAAATCACCTGCTGCTGCTGTGATCTTCTCTGAGCTTGAAAAGGTATACTGCACCTTCAGAGACAAGGCTTTTTCTTTAGAGAATAATCCATCAAATTCGGTTTAGCACTTTGTGTGTTTTCATGACAAAGCTTTTCACTTTCATGAAATGCAAAAATTTCACATTCCTATCATCTTGCAAATTCTGAAATGGTATGTCTGTGTCTACTTATATCTAGATTACTATTGATTACAGTAAAATAACATCCAGGCACACTATTAAATACAGTGCAAAAGCGTTTGCCTAATGGCAATTTTTTCAGACTTGCAGTTTGAAGTGACTTGAATTTAATTAATAACAGCTGCTGATATATAAGGAGAAATGAATATGTGCTTATGCTACCCTACCTTGGATAAATTGGCTTTTCAGGAGTTATTTAGCAATCAAATTTAACTTAGTGTGAGTTAATCTGATAACGAATACGCCGTAAAGTAAGAAGGGGCAGGGTGGGGGGAATTGTGAGGGTTTTTTAGAGGCTGTACTTCAGATGAGAAAAGGCAATTCATTGGATGGATGTTGAGTTCATCATCCTCCATCTACCCATGAAAACCCTTCATGTGAAGACCTGAAAAGATTAAAGCACTGAAGAGTACTGGTAAAGGAACATGAGCTGCACAAAATACCATAAAATGCGGTAGGCTGATTTGTTTTTATATAGCTTTTCTTCCATTTGGTCATCTTTGCACTCTTTCACTTGATTGCACTTCTATGATAGAAGTAGTAATTTACTTGTCTAATTAATCTCATAAATAGGAAGAAGTTGGTGGTTGGCTTTCCCCAGTGGTAGCGCATCACCTCCAGTTTTTATTTCAAATTCTACAGTATAGTGCTGCAGCTCTGGCAGAGTTTCCATACCTGATCTGCAGCCTCTGTACAGGTTGTGCAGTGGGCCTTCATTAGCTGCCACAGTAATGTCGTCGCAGTCTTGTGCATTGGCTGTCCTCGCTGCCTGGGCACGTAGCAAACCCACTGCTGTATGGGGAATTTGCTACCACGTGGAAAAAAAACATAATTTTTTTAAAGCCATCTGGTTAAATTCCAGTCTAAATTTCTGTGTTACAATGATTTCACTTTAAGAAGAAAAAACAGTTTCTACCCTTATAACTCATTGTTTATTTTTATTATCTGGCATACGTTTTAGCATTGTTTCACGTGATACCAAAAACTGATAAGCAAAGGGAATGTCTTTTTATACAGCAAATAATAGCATTAAATTTTGATATGGTTTAAAATTTTTCATTTGAGTGATTAAATTTGCTTGGGATGAAAAAGGATTGCTGATTGACTCTTCAGCTAGCTGAAACTTAGTTTTGTGGGTTTTGCTCTAAAGAATTTAGATAGCACAAATTGTAAACACTGTTGGTTTAGGTATTATTAAACAAATCAGGACAAATAAAATTTTGGTGTGGAAGTCTGTGTTTGTTTTTGTATTCCAGTTATGGAAATCCCTTAGGAAATTATGTTCACAAAATCTAATTACAGTCTGGCCTTTCTCCAAGAAATTCAAAATTAAGAATTGCTTCCAGTCACCTCTGTTGTGTCTGAGTCTAGTTTGTATTCTTTATTTGGACTTTATTTTTGCATACTCAAAATGATGAACACATACACAATCCTATTCATTTCTATGAGAGTACTCACATGAATGAATATGTATTTGTGTAAGAATTATATCAGAAACACTTTGTTTTCCCATTAAAGAGAACAGTAGTGCTTTTTTCTGCAGTAAATTGCTTATCACAAATGCTTATCAAATTCAGTCATAAACATATAACAGCATGATTAAATAACACTAAGATTCCTGCTAAGTGTCTTATGTTTTTGAACTTAATGAGAAACTTGAAGAATAAAACTACAGTCTTCAGTGAGACAGAACTTAAGCCAGAAGCATCGCGTAAGCTTGTAAGTGTATGTCAAAAACAAAAACACAGAAAAATAAAAACTAGCCTCTCTGAAGGAGAAATTTTGCCGTTGCTAAAATTGATTTTTGTATTTCACACTAAAGATGCAAGAAACTAAATCTGCTTTTACAAATCAAAACAGAAGGAACCTCTGATTCCTCATTAATGCCAGCATCCTCAGGAATCAGGCCGGCATTGCCTCCTTGTGTTTTGGCCTTGGTAGGAGAGAATTCATTCCTCTTTTTCTGAATATATTTTAACAGCATGTAGGGTTAACCCATTCAGCTAAAAGGCTTTGGATTTGAAAGGGAGACAGATAGACGCATATGATTTCTTCCAGCTGTAAAAGTTTGTAGCCTTTTCAAAGAAGAAGGACTGATATAGCGCTAAAAATGATCAGAGAATATTTGAGTTGCTAAATATTTAGATGAGCTTGAATCATCCTGTTCAACCCTCCTTAGGCTAATCCTGCAGGAATTTCTTATGTAGGCTTCTGCAGTTTTCTGCAAATTAAAGTATGTGAAATGAATTGAAGGACATTCATCATTTTGGCATTTCCATTGTTTGTTCATATGCCCAGCAAAAGAGCACAGAATTCATTTCCCTATCTAACCTCAATGCTAGAATAATGTGAATGATATAAACTGATAGAATATATCTGATCGTTCACTATCGTTTCACTAAGTGTCTACCAGCAGCTAAAATGCTTTATAGCCTGCCGCCTTCCTATTTCCTTTGCTGAATCTCATCAGGACTTTCACATTTGTAAATGAAGCCTATAAAATTTGAAATATGAATATAGGACACCTGAAACAGATACAGAGTAGAGACTGTGTAAGAGCTACATTATTTAAAATGACTGTATTATATAGCTTCTTAAGTCTTGTGCTGTAGAATAGATCCTTTTCTTCTGAGCTTTGAATTTCTGTGCAAAACAGTGCATCACTAGGCTGATTTTAAACAGCAAAGTGGAAATGGGAAGTGTCCTACTCAGAAACTAATAAAGAAGGACCTTATTTTGTTTTACGGTAATTGCTATAGCAAATTAAGAGCATTACTGACAAGCTCAAAAGAGTGCATGGACATATTCCCTTTAGTTCTGATAAATGGCTGCTGAGATAAGAGGTTCTTACAGTTATGAGCCATGAAAAACAGGAGGGGAAAGTCCAAAAAGATTAATAAAGCATATTCTTGTCACATTTGGAAGTTCTAGTTTCATCGAAGGCCCGTGTTGTGATTTCCTGTCTGTCAGTAGATGGCCCTCCAGCAAGAGCACTTGCTGGTGAGGTTATTTTGAACTTGACCAGAAAGTGCACTGTAATATGAGGTTACAACTGAAAGCCCGAACAGTGTACGAAGAACAGTTAAATACTGGATGATTGCCTCTTCTCCTCTCAAAAAAACCACCAGCAAACATAAGTTTTTCAGTGCCAACTACAGAAATTCTTAATCATAAATCTCTTACGTCTTAGGTTAATGCTTTCATTAATAACAGTAGCTTCTCACTGAGCATGAGAAGCAAATTAAGCTTTGGCCCTATCCTATATTGGTCAAATCCAGGAATTTTACCCTGAACTAGCTTAAGACAACATCCGTGCTATTGACTGAAGCTGGACTGCTAAAGTCATTTGATCTCACTGCTCTCTGATAAAATTTGAGGACCTACGTTGTATCTTGAGACCTATAGTTCAGAGAAAGGACGCGTGTTGTGGGAGAGCAGACACAGCCAGCTCCATGGATGCTATTTGTCAGCTGGCATTGGATTATCTAAGCAGAAAAGGTTAACTATGTTATTTTGAAGAGAAAATCAAATTATTTGGCAAAGGTCAATTTTCTGAAAAGTACTTTTTTCTATTAAATCTTTTCAGCAATAAATTCAGACTGCTCTAGCTAGGACCACTTTTGTGTTAAGTATGTCATTACAGTTCCTAACAAGAAGATTGTCAGTGGGCTTAATAGTTCATTATTTCTATGATGAAAAACCTTTTTTTTTTTTTTAAGTCTAATATTACTCAAAATCATGCATGCATTAATAGCCTTAAAAATTAAAAAATAAAACACAGCCTTGCGTGATTGTGAAAAATATACCTGAGGAAAAAGATGTATTTCCTTTAGTGCCTATTTGCAGGAGCTGTTTACACTTCTTTTTCTTTTAGTAATTATTTTAAATAATGTAAAATGATGGAAATTGACACCTCTATAGAACATGTTCACAAAAATTGTTATAATCTAGAAACAGTGTAGGTTTTGAAAATATAAAGTATAATTGGAAGAGTGAGAGAATGTTAATAATATCAGCTTTGCCTGCAGTAATGAGAATAGAAGCCAAGCACAAGGATTTCAAATACCATTGATTGTGTTCTACTTTAAATAGAGAAAAGATACAACCCCTGTATTCCAGTGTTTATAAGATAAAATGGCATCATATAAATATCTGTTTAACAGGTTGTCTGGTGACATACCATTGACCTAACTGCCTGTTAATTGCTGATTATGAAGTTTGCAATGTATTTGCTATAGAAAAAGTATTGTAAGATCTCAAATACATTAAGTTTCTGTAAGATTGTCCATCATGTGTGTCCTTTACATGCGTATTGCTTTGCTAATCTGCAACAATATTATGGTGATAATATTTGTAGCATGTGACATAGAGTCTGATGTTAGTACAGACTATTTATTTTCATGGTAATGCCAATTTAATCTAAATAGACACCCTACACATATGTTCAGTTTATTCAAGCCATAAGAATATGTTCTTTGCAACTCCATAGTGAATTTCAGCTGTGCAGAACTGATTAAAAAATCATAGCATTATTCAGAAGAATGAGAAAGAGAAATGTTCAAAAAAATCTTAGAACATCTTTCATTCTCTATTTGTTCAAAAAAGCCTTTTTATCTTGGTGAATGCTTGTATCCTGCCAACTTTTTATTTGATCAAAATGATACATTGTAAGACACTAAGATTATTTTCACAGAAGTAAGAACTGTGAATAATAATAGGAATTTCCTCCCAGTGCAGAGTTAACAAGATTTCACCAAAGTTTTCCATCCTTTCCAAAACTGAAGTCTGCCAACTCCATATTTGAATACTAGAAGTAAGTTTGCTGTTTAGTTCCTGGATACTTACAAATTCTATGAAGGTGCCTTTTGGAAAAGGAATTCAGTGCTCTGACTTAAAGAAAACATTCGATATTCTGCTATAAAGCTTTATGGAAGAAAGGAGAATGCACTACTAAACTGGGAGAGAGAGGTAAGAGAAAGGACTTAGTAGAAAAGGAAGGAAAGGTGGAGTTGCAGAATCAAAGAATCATAGGGGTTGGAAGGGACCTCTGGAGATCAAGTCCAACCCTCCTGCTAAAGCATTCCTTAGAGTAGGTTACACAGAAGAGTGTCCAGGTAGGTCTTGAATATCTCCAGAGAAGCAGACTCCAAAACCTCTCTGGGCAGCTGTTCTAATGCTCCGTCACCCTCACAGTAGAGAACTTCTTCCTCATGTCTGTATGGAACTTCCTGTGTTCCAATTTGTGCCCATTGCCCCTTGTCCTGTAGTTGCACACCACTGAAAATAGCCTGGCCCCATCCATTTGAGTCCTGCACTTTAGATATTTATAAACTGTGATGAGATCCCCTCTCGGTCTTCTCAGTGATATGGGATTTACACTCAAAGGCCTATCTTTCCCTACCTCTTACCGAATATTCAGCATGAAATAGCAGAGCAGTGTATGATAAAGTCATACCTATCCTAACTACAGACTTCAGAGCCCTAAGTAGTACAAGGTGTTTTGCTGTTCAGTAGGTTTCAGGAATATTTCCAGGCAATGTTCTTGCTGCAAGTAGGGTTCAGAGCCTGCTTATGTAAGTGTTGAAGCTTAAACTTTTAATTTGAAAAAGCCTGTTCTCATTGTAATTGTTATAAATATAACATCATTTTGATTGAATGATTGTTGACAGACTGGTCACTTGTTTTTATCAGTTATTACTATTAGACTGTTCCAGGGTGTCTCAGCAGTTTTGCAGGGCTTCTGCTTGTGAGATGACAGTCTATCATTACTGAACATTTGATGTCACCAGCATTTTATGATGGAAAAGCTAACCTGTTCAGGGTTAGAAAATGGAAATGTATTTCATTCAGTCTTGTCAACTGTCTCATTATTCCCCATTCATCAGAGCAGGTACTTAATTCTGAGAAATAGCTCAGCAGTTTTTTTTTATCCTTCTCATGCCTCTTATAGAAACACTTTCCTCTGATCAAGTACATGCATTTTGGTTTAAGTGTCAATCTGTCGTAGTACTTTTCCATGAATCTGTTTCAGAAGAGTCTCATTTTTCTCCTTAACTGTTGCCATGTATTAATTAAGGCAGCCTGTTTTTAACAAGCAACTGCAGGGGGGCAAGGATGGCAAGTACTGAACATTATCTGTGCCAGAGCATGATTTTTAAGTCATAATATGTACTGTTTTGAATGCACCAATGGCCTATATTTGACTCTGTGGTAGAGCTGTAAGAAGGTTTCTTCTCAATGCCAGTGGCTGCAAAAACTCTCATAACTTCTAGACTATTGAACTTCTATTCATTTGGTATAAAAATATGAAAAGAAGGATTTTTCTAGAGCTTCTTTATCATTTTGTATGACTTCCTAATTTGCAGACCAGCATTTATGCTCAAGGATTGGGCCATCACCAAGGTGTTTTAGGACTGTAGAAATATAAAGAAAGGCCCAGGATGCCTCTTCACATGCTCTCATTACCTTAGTTGTACTTCAAACCTTGTATCAAACTGAAGGAATGAGCAATAAATTTTGCAGTGGTGTTTATTGTGTAATAAAGTACCAAAGAGGGAGACAATTTAAGCTGTTATCTTCAAGGTGTGACTGTTTTTTCGCTTGTGCTGCAGTAAATCAGGAACATTACCAGGGACATGAATGATATTATGCTACCGTATAACTACTATGAAAAAGGAAAATGTACAGAAATTTGAATGGTATCGTTGCTATGAATATTAGATGCTTACTCATTTTCCTTATCTAAATATACAAAACCACACGAGATGCAAGAGAAGACCTTCATATCTAAACAAGAAAGAGAAGTTAATTTGCTACTAAGGTATTTGTCCTCAGCTCTTGCAAGTTATCCTTGCTCTGGGAAAAAAATCTCTGCTCACCTGCAGAAGATGAAAACCCTTCCCTATAACTCACGTCCAAAGTTCATTGTAGCATGAACGCTTTGGAGCATTTCTGCAATGACCTGTGTGATTATTTTGAGCCTTTTTGATTGAAGTTAATCTTTATTCTGATGGCCATGGGTCTATGCTGGATTTTTACAAGGAAATGTAGATGTGCTTCAGATGATAAAATACCTATACATTTGCTGTGGACTTAGAAAACATCATTATGAAAGAGATTCCTTTTTTAATTATATTACATTGCAAATGTGATTAGACCAAAAAAAAAATGTAAACTGAGAATGCCACTGCAGCTTTGGAAAAGGTTTAATAAAGCCATCTTTGCATAGCATGACATTGTCCCAACACCTATACTGTGCACTATAGGTTAATATGTAGAGAAAGCAATATTTGTCCTCAGCAGTGGGGGAGTGATGATGCCCTTATCTCTCTGAGAATAGCTCTTAGCCAGCAGGAGCTCTGAAGCCAGACTCCGTGAGTCCTGGCTTGCTGCTTGCAAATGTTTTTTTATCCAGAGTGATAGAATTAGCTTTGAGCTCTGTCTTTGCTGACCTCCGAAGAGTAAATTACTTTCCCCATAGAGGTAGTATGACTGACTGACTGTTTATACAGCATTTGCAGTTTTCACCAGCCTGGGGAAGAATCATTCAAATCTAACAATTATTATGGCATCTTTCATCTGGCAGCCAAGCGCTGTTCTTAAACCATAGTGCTAGGGTGTATGTACAATTTTAGTGCACACTGTTTGAAATTGGCTGTTTCTTGAAGTGGACACTGAAGCCATTAACCTGTCAAGAGCATTTTTCCGGGGAGAAAAGTATTCAGAATTATTTCACAGCATTTTATTGGAAATTTATATGTATTTCCCTTCCACAAACACATTTATGAGAATCAGATTTTTCCAGATAGCTACAGTGAGGATTTTTTTAAGTTTTACTAACAGAAATGAATATAAAACTCATGACTATGAATATATCAGTCATTCCCCAAATATCTCCTACAAATATGCTAACATGATTTTTAAACCTACACAATGAATAAGCAAACAAAAAAGTATTATGCAGATCAAAATGAAATACATGGAGGTAGATAAGATACACGTATTAAAGCAAACCTTGTTATATCACGTGCTAAGATAAACCTTGTTATGAGATGATCATTATAGCATGAAGAATTTTATCCACTAATTTTGGCATTTGTATTATAACTCGGGTGTTCCTTCAGTTCTTTCAGCATGAAATTTCTTCTAAATTGTACGGCTAAAATACATCAAGATGTGCCATATCTCAAATATGCATCTCTTGTATATTATTTATTTAGTTCTTAGTAGCTGCAGCCTTGAATCCAACGCACATCCGGGTGATTTTTCTTCACAGAAGTGTTTATTAGACAAAAAGTAGCAATTAGTGAAGTCTGGAATTTAGCAGAAAGCCATTTTATCTACCATATTTTAACATAGGTTTATCACATTTCACAGACATTAAACATATGGCCAGGTACAGCATGTTGCAGATCCTCTTACACGTTCTATGTAAGATAATCTGTCTTTTATGAGTTGCCCATTATACACTATGTTCTTCTTAAAATCTCTTCTCACTTCTTTCCCATGTAACACTGTTTTCATTTCTCATAGATTTTACTTAAATGTCTATGAAATGCAAATATTTGGTGGCAATTAGGTCCAACTATTTGGACCATCACTCAAGAGGATGGTGAAGCACTAGCACAGGTTGCCCAGAGAAGTTGTGGATTCCCCATCCCTAGAGGCGTTATATTGAAAGACTTCATACCTTCAAGTGCTAATGAAAGATGTTTGCAGTTGATTTGTTTGCTTGCTCATTTTTAATAGGAGAGGAATCTGTGCATGGATGTTGATGTAAAATGTAGAGATATAAATTACTGTAAGTGGCAGCACTATTTTGATTAAATTGTTGCCTTGTTTGCTTATGATCCTCTTGATGCATGGAATATGACTGAGATTTGACAAGACAGTAAATCCAGCTTGAAAGTGCCTGCTGTTTGTTAAGAAATTCCATGGCTGTGTGATTCAGAATTGTTCAAAATATTTTGATAGGTAGCTTTGTGCAGGCAAACTTCATGCCATACTAGATATCACTTGAACTTTATATCAAATCTGATGCTGTCTTGTCTCCTCTTGCTGGCATCATGCCAGTGTAAATGTACTTGGACAAAATGTACTTGGACCCTGGCTCTGAACCACTTTAACATTTAAATGGCTTTAAATCAGTCAATCTGCTTTTCAGATGTAAGTAATTACTTCCTCAGTATTGCAGCAGGTATATGTTTCCTTAGGCCTCTGGGAGATTTAAGTCCCCAAAGTCAGCACTGATAATGGTATGATTACAGCAGCTAATACAAGCTGAAGGTGTGACTCCCTCTGCTCACTATAAGTATGTGAATCCTGTGAAAGCAGGTAAGTGCCTTAAATTCCCACCAGCTAGGAGTATAGTGTCAGAATGGAAAGTATTTTAAATCTTGCAAAAACACTCAGTCCTCGAGGTGAGCTGTCAGGGCAAAGGCTTCATAAAACAGTATAAATAGTTCCAGATACCTATGTCTATGCTTTTTATACAGAATGCGTCCATGAAAATTTGAACATTTTGAAAATTCTGGTTTTTCTAGTAAACAAATTCTATGATGTATTCAACATTTTATTTGAAAATCTGAATAAATTCAGGAAGCCAAAAGTAGACAGAAAGTAGCTGAGATACTTCAGGATGGGAAGGAAGGGGAGGTGGGAGCGGGAGGATGATTTTTTAGAACTTTTTTCTCTAGAGAGAAGTTTTCAAAAGCTGAATAATCAGTATTATATTGAGTCCGCCAAAGAAGCTGTGTGTCAAGATTTAAGCTTCTTTTTAATAACTGCTGTGTTTTTATGGATGGAGATTTTGTTCAGACCTGTGCTTGAGCATCTAAAAGCAGGAAGAGGAAAGGCATTACTTTTTTGATTACTAATTGCTTAGAAACAGTACATTGTATCTATGGCTTATCCTACAGCTGCTAGCAGTGAACACGTTTGTGCAAGGTTTTATAGTCTATTTGTTTGACCTAGAGGAAGCAGTGTGTTTAATATCATAGGCCTTTGTAGTCCTGTTGAAAATAAAGAAGAAGATGAGGTTATATTTTACAATGACTCAGAAAAAGAACATTTTGTTCTCTGCCCTAGAATGTTAATAAAAGCACTGTAGTGACAATAATATATAGCCTTTTCCACGATGGAGGGAAGAGAAACGTATGTTCTGCCTTCTGGCAAGAACAATGGTTATGCGTTTTATCTGTCAAATCTATCTGTATATATAATGCTTCTAGAAGCATAGTATCTGTATATTGAAATATATGAAATTTAAACTAACAATTCTACAAAACAAAGTTGTGATGAAAATAGAAAACATATTTTGAATTGTAACTGTAACTTCTATGAAAGACCAGAGATGTCCATTTCTAAATATTAACTAGTTTTTTGCATATGTGTATAATGTAGTTGTGTGTCCAAAGAAGAAATGAGCTTTTTAATGATACTGTTAAGTAGTTCCATTTTGACAGAAGGTTTTGCATATTGAAAAACTGTTCCTGGATTTCTTCCAGTAATTTAGGAGTTTAAATACAAATCTTTCAAACTGTTTGGCAGGCTTTGCTTTTTTGACTTCATGTTAAGAAAGAGTGACCACAAATAATACCATATTTTCAAACATTTGAGAAATACAATCAGTATAATCCAATAGTTGAACACACTATCAGTAGTTAGGAATTAAGATCCACTTCTAAAGTGTTTTCTTTAGAGAAAAAAAGCAACACAAAGAGGGTGTTCAATTGATACACTTCAGTTAGTTGCTTCAAATTTACATTTATTTATTTTACAAATAAAATTAACAAATGATAAAGTTTACTCAAAGCTAGTTTTAGCTTTGAATAGTGTTTCTCTTTTGTGTAATGTGAATATGGTCATAATGTTTTTTACATTGTATGCATAAACTAAGTCAATTCTACATCTGTATTTGGCTAGGCTTATATTGGCATTACTGTTTTTTATTCGTTAAATGACATTTTAGGACATTTAGAAATGACATTTTTCTGGATGTTTTCAGACTTTCATTACATTCATGTTCCTTACCTTGTTTTTATTTTAACAACAATCTAAACCGGTTTTGGACCACTGGATGAAATGATGTATTCCATCTTTTGCTCACATACTTTCTGGTGACAACAGCTTTGTTATTTTCAGTATTTCATTTAACATGCCTAGGAGATCAAGCACTAACATCAGACAAGAGGAACTGTCTGTGAGCGAATTACATTATCAGTTATCACTTGTAAAGAATTAGCTCACACATAGATTTTAGTCAACATTGGGATTATTAATCAGTTTTATCTTAAATGTTTGAATTATTTTCGTTTCCAATTGACATTTCCTAGCAAAAAAGAAAAAAAGTCATGCTAACTTCCAACATATATCCTTATTGTCACTTGAGACATGCAATCCACTGATATATTCTGATTTTTCTTTCTAATATAAATGTAACAGATGATAGAATTGTAATTCTGCTCACTGTGTTAGCAAAGGCCATCACTGTGTGCAACAAATCAGGCAAAGACAATAGCAAAAAACTGTCAGAGCACATTCAGCTCTTTATAAGAGAAATGAAAAAATAATGTGATGAAAGACTCGTGAAAGGGTGAATGAATGCAGGAATAGTGTTACTCATATATGAGTGTTACTCATGCATTTTTGTTAGTCGCATTGAATGTCCATATAAGAAACGTGTTATTTTTGTTCATTGATATTTCTGTCATTCTAAAAGAATAAGCTTACAGTGAGATTATATACTATACCCATAAATGTCATAAAATCATACTCTATAATCTACGTCTGTGTGGTTTGGTCAAAAGTATAGAGTAAATATGATGAGGATAGTTGATTTTATGACATAATCTTATTATAGAACTCAAATGGCTGAAACAACTGCTTGGAACAGAAGCACATAGATTTTACCAAAAAGAAGGGCACATTCTCCACTTGCCACGAGACTAAGAGAAATGCGCTATTTTTATAAAAAGGAACAGATTACCTTCCTATAGGTTGAGGCATACTAGACTTCACTGTCACATGCACAGTATGTGGCTACGGACTGCAATTAGAGGGCGCTAGGAGCTACATTTATTGTCATTATTACCACTGAATGCCAGAAGGTACGTCACTGACAGAAAATGATTTTCCTGCCCTAAGAAGACTTCAGTTTTTCTGTATATAGAAAGAAGCAAGTATTAGCTAAGTCCTTACTTTGGGNTTTTTTTTTTTTTTGTGACCTCTAACGGAAGTTATATACAAGTAGGCTATACAAGTGGACATTTCTTTGAATTTCAGATGTTGGAATAAATCAGTGGAGAATGGAAATGAGATATGCATTTGAAAGTGATAACTTCTACGTCTGTAATTTATCATATTACTTTTGCTAGCTATGAGATAGATTATTTATTTCCCCTTTTTTTAGATGGTTATAATTTTCTCAGTGTATTTTCCTTTTCACTTACTTAACTGATAGCAGTCTGCTACTAGATCTCATTAAAGATGACTTTGTGATATAAATGTTAGCTGTTTCCTTTGCTCTCAGTCCATTAGCTGCTAATGAGTAAGGGAGGGTTCTAATGTTTAAATAATGCCTAACATCTAAGCCATCAAAATAATGTATAAGATAGTTTCTGAAGACTGCAAATACAGTCCCTCTGGTAATTTGTAAACTTGGCAAAACTAATTGACCTACAGACAAAATACTATTTTGTGATCACTTACAATGCTGCTAAAGCGCATCCATATCACTGTTAGAAAAAAAGTAGCGTAAATACTCCACTCGACAGAGCTTCATATCCCTACATGTTAGGTCTTTAAAAGGAAAAAGGCTAAACCAGCATTTTTTCAGGTGTTTTTTAATGTGTCTGTAACTGTACACAAACAAGTATTTACAAACCATAAATTGAATCTATTGCAGAGCAGTAGAAATACTATAGTGTAGCAATTTCTGCAACTTCTTCTTTAATTGAGTATTAATAATTATTAAATTAATCAGACTCAGTCTTGATTGAATTGGTCTATCTAGGACACTGCAAAAAATTGTGCTGATGATGGCATGCAGCTCATTTTTCTGTCTGCCCAAGTGCTCAATCAAAAGTGACAGCTTCAAAGGAATGCTTTAGCACAAGGGAAGTGTATTTGATAAGAGGAGTTGAGTTGTAGTCACTGAAACGTTATGACAGAGGAACAGAGCTGTTAGCTTTACTGTGCTTGCAAAATTCCATTCAGACAATTCATCAGACTGAGAGGATCTATTGAGATGGCTGTATTTCATGTTTGTATGTATTTTTGCTATTTGGAAGAACTTTCCAATATATATCTTTATACTTTTCTTCTTTTGTTTGACACTGTGATGAGCTCAAGTGCAGCACAAATTCCTTTTTTCCTGGAGAAATGATTTACTATGCATTCTTACATGAAAGTAGGCAATTCTTAGAGCAGGCTTATCATAGTTCTGCATGTAGCCCTGACAGTGGGAGAACTGCTATTCGCTTAGCAACATTAAACCTACAGTGCTGGCTTCCTTTTCCATAATTCTAGTGTAATTGCAGGACGAGACATTTCTTTTCTGGTGAAAATTTTTGAAGTGTAGAGTATTCCTTCTTCTACAGGTTGTGAATATAAATCCAAATGCTGGAGCATGTTTTGGTTTAAGTTTAGAAAACAAAGCATTTCCTAGTTTGATATTTCTTCTTTTAATTGTTGTGGAGTTGCCACATGAGTTGTTAAAAATGTGCTTCATTTCATTTCCACCCAGCTACAATTTAACACTTCATTTGTATGCGTGTTCCTGGCTCCTTGTTACTCTCAGGCAAAATATGTAGGGAGGGAAAGCATCTATGCTACCATTCATTATTTGCCATTACACGACTCATTCCAATTATTCCTCTTTCATGTTTAATGATACAGTAAAAAACAGCTACTGTAATGCTGTCATTTGGTACTTCTTTGCAATATGTAATATCAAATGGCCAAATTATAACCCATTATTAATATCAGAAAATCATAGCTTTAAATTTGCTCCTTAATAAATACGTCCTCAGACTTTTCGTTTTCTTTCTGGAAGTATACATGATGGATAAATCTGTGTATTTCTATGTGACAGAATGCAACCTAAAAACATTAACATTTGAAATTGAAATACTGTGTTATGTGACCAAAAAGAAAAGAAAAATGTCTAGGCCAAGTTATGTTTTGCAGATGTTATTTTTTTTTTCTGAGCGTGACTAAACATGGTGTGGCTTCAGAAGTAGGGAAATAAGATTTGTTGTTCAGTGCATGACAGGAGGACTTGAAAGTGATCTGGACATAAGCCAGAGATGGGACACAGAATCTACTCTCTTTAAAAATAATTCTACAATGAGAAACTATGTTCCAATGTAATTTCAGTTTGTATGAGTTTAACATGCCACCAGAAGTGGTGATGTGGGATGAAGGGAACACAGTACTAAAAGACACACAAGCACTTTGTCTTTTATAGTGCCTTACTATAGCGAGGCACTGACCAGCATCATTGCAATTACCAAATAAGTATTGACAAATATAACATTCTTTTTGCATCATCACAAACTTTAAGTGATTTCATGGGTTACCTGGTTAAGAAAATGGTACCTTGCATTGTAGGCAAGGAAAGGGAGTCTTTTCTCTGAACTGGCAAAGATCACAGTGAAAGAAGGAATAATAGATTCCCTGTGTTATTACATTTCTGTATCAAGGGAATCTCATTTAAATTGGATCCCTGGGCAGCCACCAGCTGTGACGAAGCATGGCAACAGCAGAGATTTAGCACAGATATGTAAAGCTTTTTCAAGCTGTGCTTCCTTACTTACCAGGTTCCCAGAATTATACCACATGTCATCCTCCCTAGTCCATTCCCCACGGCAGGGTAATGTTGAGTCCAGCTGATACTATTGTTATCAAAGCAAGCTTCTGCACCTCCATTAGCAATCTGAATTTGTAGAATCTGAGTGAAGAAAAGGTACTTCCTTCCATTCAGCAGACAGTGTGAAATACGGGTAGTTTTTCCCCTCCATTTCTAAAGAGAAGATTCCCACAAATACATCATTCTGATGTATGTCTGTTGTGTGTGCTGGAAATCTGGGCAAGTAAAGTAATAGTAGTGCTAAATTCTCAAAGTAGAGTTTGAAATTTCATTTCAGGGACTGGGTGATTATTTTTAAACTGGATTATTATTCTTCATACTCTTCCTGCATTTAAAGACAGAGGCCCTTTAAAAATAGATCTTGTGTTCTTTATACAAATTTCTTTGAGCTTTTTCCAACTCAATGGGAGAAAAGTGGGGAAAAACTGAAGCGTTCTCGTATGAGCAAACAACCGTTTGATGATATCCATACTTCCGTTTGGGATGCGTTGTTTATTTATTTACATACCTATGACTTGTATGATGTACTTGGAAAGCAGTGCAAAGTTCTGTCCCTAAATGCGTTGTGCTCTGGTTATAGTTTAAGCAGCATCTTACACAATGATATATACACAGCTAAAGTTTTATAAGTAATACAACCATCATTATTGTTTTGTTCGTTGTATATGAGTTCAGAATCTGTCCTGAATCACTTGCAGTGAATAACCATGACATAGCTAGTCAATCAAAGGAAACCACTTGTCATGAACTTATCCATGAAATTTCATGTGTGAGTCTGGTGTCATCAGTGGTAGTCTGTACACTTACCTGGTACTAAAATAGAAACAACTTTTTTTTTTAATACTATAAATATCTTAACTGAGTATAGACACTTTCCCTGTAAAATAAGCTTTCAACAAATTAGTTGAAAAACATTCTTCACTTCAGAACTGGATTAAGTAGTGCCTCCAATTTATTTCCATGGAAACTACAGCAGATACAAAGAGCACAATAACACTGTTTGATAGAGTAAATTCTCAGCTACAAAACATTATTTTTCAACATAGTCACTACCATTAGCTATGCATTTTAGCCAGTGATGAACAAGAGCCTGCATGCCGTGCATGTAAAATAATTCATGGCTGCCCAGAACATAGCTTGTCTTTCATGTTGCTGTTGCCACTGCTGAAATTCACCTCACTGTGCTCACATCCACTGTTTGGTCTCCATAAATGTTCAGCAAGTGTCAATGAATGTCAAGGGGTGCATTTTTTTCCACATAGAGGAATCCAATTCCACTCCTTTTCTTCATTCCATGTCAGACACCATTTGGTCAGACTGCTCCTCTGCTGCTATCTGTCGCATGGCAACACAATCTAACGGAATATTGACAGGGAGGTTCAACCTCTACTGCCATACCACCACCATCTGCCTCTGACATCATGGGCCAACATAATAAAAATAGGAGGCATTACTTCTGGAGCAGCCCTCATACATTTAACAATGATCATAAGCACATGTACATCATCCTCTTTTTGAGCTGTGATTCATGTAACTTCAGGGTGATGTTAGGCAGAAATCTTTTGCAAGACTGAGGAAATCAGTCAGAATTGTGTGGGGTAAAAGAAAAGGTACTTGAGATTTCCAGCTATTTCAGGTGGAGGGATTACAATGTCTCTTCACTCTTTGATAAGTAAAGGATAACTTTTATCAAGCATTAGAGCTTGCTTTGTTTTCCCTACTGTTTTTCTTTCTTTGACTTTGGATCCTGTGGCACTAGGTGAATGGAACAGAGTTGAACTCCCATGTCGACCTAAACATATCGCCAAACTTAAACTGTTCTGATCTGGGTGTATTAGTGTATGGAGATGTAAAATTTGTTCTTTCCTACATTATATGTTTCCAAACTCATAGTTTGGCTGTGATGATGGGGTTCACAGTGAGGAACATGGAACAGGAGAGAGAATAGCTATGTTGGGAGCCTATCTTGAGACCCAAATGGCTAGTCACTTCCCTCTCTCCTTGCTTTCTTCTGTCAGTAGTATGGTCATACCTATACAGTACAAATATTGCATATACCACATGCAGATGTCTCTGCTTCAGACTTTGAAAATGTGTATTCAACCACTGTGTGGACTAATGTCATGAGTCTTTGGTTAATCCTCTGTTACCTTCCACTCTTCCAGAAGACTGTAACAGAAATAGGGGGTTCCATAAAGCATCATCCAAAAAAACTACAGCTGAAAGGACAAACTGCCACATGTATTTAAAATGAATTTATGGCCATTCTATATGTATAGAGATACATAACTCTTTATGTATCCAACCACATATATATATATATATATAAAAGGAAAAAATAACCTCTGTGGACCATGCGTTAAGTCACCCTCCCTGGAGCAGGCATTAAGTATGTAGTTGGAAATGAGACTTCAGGACTAGATTTTATGAACTCATTTATTTTGATTACTCAATTGGATTATGGGATTTGTTCACTGGTGTTTGTCAACCACTGTTAAATAATCCTGAACTAATAGGCTACCTCATGTATCTACAGGAGCCACTTCCTCTTTTTTCTTCCTTACTGTTTTTTCCAAGACAAAATACCAGGTGTAGGTGTTCTTACTGAAAGAGGGGAGATTGTTTTAAACTGCAGGAGTTTT
This sequence comes from Penelope pileata, assembly GCA_013396635.1. Lineage (NCBI taxonomy): Eukaryota > Metazoa > Chordata > Aves > Galliformes > Cracidae > Penelope > Penelope pileata. The sequence continues at coordinate 136,496 of WBMW01001483.1, read as the reverse complement.
ATTGCTACAAAATTCCAGCAACTTCTTCAGTGTTGCAAAAGATTTTCACCTAATAGAGTTCTGCAGCTGAATGAATCACAGCTCAAAGCCAGGTGCCATATGTCTTGTGACTGTACACTCTCATAAATACACTACAACAGAAGCCTAAATGGAAACACATCTTTCTGAAACCATCTGTTCTTACAGATATCTGCAACAATAAAGAAAATAAAGACTTTAAATGCTGCTTTGCTGTTTTAAACCTTGAAGGCATTTTCTATAGGTCTCATTTCATTCTGAGAAGCTCAATTTGTTTCACTTTGAAATAACTTAGCTGCCGTGTTTGTTACTGTTGTTTATGAGCTTTAGGAAATCTGACTAGCCATGTACCTATATATGAATATTTATATAACAGAACCCTTATTGTGCTAGAAGGAGCCGGATTGCCCTCTGGTGAATGTAACTTGTCTTTGATTGTACGTTTTATAAAAATTCGTAGACTGAGATCATTCATTAGTTGCTTTTTTGCTGGGGAGGGGGAAGTTACCTCTTCAAAGAGAATACTGCAGTGGCTCAGCCACAAAGCTGATAATCTTTAACTGTTACTTATTTATTCTATTGCATCGCATTTATGTTGTGATATTTTGAATGTAAAAATACTCAGTTGGAACAGTATTCTTAACATACTTACTTTGTACTCCTTGATTGATGCTATCTATATAATGGCAAAACTGATTTAAAAAAAGAAGTTTCTTCCTGCAGTTGAATCTGTCATTCTGTAAGGAGTAATGTTACAGTTTCAGATGCAACAAATCGTCTCATGACTGAGATCTCATTTATAAGATTATAGTATCTTTGCTAATGCTGTGATCAATATTTTAACACTGTTTACAGAATTCCTGTAGCCCCTTGCAATGGCAGTTTAAGCCAGAGAACTTCTAAACTGAACTTCTGAGATGACTACTCTCAGAAATTCGAGATGCAAACCAATATATGAAACTGAACCCCAGGCATTCAAGCTTGTCAGTGTGACCTCAAAACCAGGAAATGTTATGGAGCAGATAATCTTGATTGCCATCATATAGTACTGTCCTGGTTTAACCTAGCAGACAGCTAAGTCCCCCACAGTTGTTCGCTCACCCTCCCCCCTCCCAAGTGGGATGGGGGAGAGAATTAAGGAATAAATACGGTAGAACTCGTGGNAGATGAGGGAAGGGCTGTGGATGTTGTTCACTTGATTTTAGTAAAGCATTTCACACTGTCTCCCATATATTCTCCTGGAGGAACTGACTGCTCATGGCTTGGACAGGTGTACAGTTCACTGGGTGAAGAAATGGCTGAATGGCCAGGCTCAAAGTGTCACAGTGAATACTGTTCAGCCCAGTTGGCATGCCGATAAACAATGGTGTTCCCCAGTGCTCAGTACTGGGGTTGGTTTTGTTTAACGTTTTTATCAGTGATCTGGATAAGGGGGTTGAGTGTACCCACCCCCAGTAAGTTCACAGCCAATACCAAATTAGGCGGCACTGTTGATCTGCGTGAGGGTAGGAAGGTTCTGCAGACAGATGTGCATAGGCTGAATTGATGGGCTGGCAAATCCAATCACATGGCATTCAACAAGGGTGAGTGCTCAGTCCTGTACTTGGGTCGTAACAGCCCCATGCACTGGTATAAGCAGGGGGGAGTGTACCTGGAAAGGACCTGGGGTTGCTGGTTGACAGCGAGGTGAACATGAGCCAGCAGTGTGCCCAGGTGGCCAAGAAGGCCAATGGCATCCTGGCCTGCATCAAGTAATGTGGCCAGCAGGATGAGGGGAGTGATTGTCCCCTTATACTTGTCTACTGTGAGACCACTCCTTGAGTACGTGCAGAGAGGAGCAACAAAGCTAGTGAAAAGACTAGAAAACAGGACTTCTGAGGATCATCAGAGGGAAATGTGGTTATTTAGTCTGGAGGAGAGGTGGCTGAGGGGAGACCTCATCACTGTCTATGACTATCTGAAAGGACATTGCAGTTTCTTTTCTCAGGTGACAAATGATAGGATATTTGGATAGGAAATGATCTCAGGTTGTGCCAAGGGAAGTTTGGATATTAGGAAAGATTTCTTCACAGAGAGGGTGGTCAAGCACTGAAACAGGCTGCGCAGGGAAGTGGTAGAGTTCCCACCTGAAAAGATATTTGAGAAATGTGTAGACTTGGCTCTAAGGGGCATGGTTTAGTGATGGCACTGGGTACATCAAACTGGTGGTTGAACTTAGTGATCTTGATGGTCTTTTCCAACCTAGATGATTTTATGATTCTATAAGCTGTGCCGTTCCTGAAAGGCTAACAACGAACAGAAGTGACATAGGGAAAAGCATCAAATAGAACTGCTATTTCCAGCTTCAAAGGTCAGTGTTAATCTGCAGACACTTCCAATAGTGTGAAATAGTGAAATAGTTAAACCTACATGCCACACACCTGGTAAGCAGTACTGCTTAACTATTGGATTTTGCTGGGGGAGAAGTGGCACAGGCATCATACCTAATTACATGACAAGCAAGTTTTACCTGCATATAACTACCTGACAGTACAGATTTGCAGGAAGCACAATTGTTCTTTTTCCATCGTGCCTCATTTTCAACAGAGTGATAGAGCAGGGGAAAGTCACTCCTGACCACCCTGGGAAAGGTGTCCACCCCTGAACCATGAACCATAATTGCCCTGTTGCTCAAAGCCGGAGGCACATGCTGGAAGAAAGAGCTTTCTGCCTGAGCATTTTCTTCCAGAGAAGGCTGAAATGAAATGTCACACCAATTATCCGTGCAGCGGACAGTGTAAAGAAAACCAGCTGCATTGCGAAGCAGCCCAATTACTGGGTTAGGCTGAAGTTTTCTTCTGCTGTTGGTGCTGCACTTGCATCAGGTCCCAAGTGCATGTGGGGCAATCAGGTGGGACTGCAGCAAGATGCACTGTTAAGTGATGCTGGGAGCCTGGGGGAGTGGAGGAGGCCAGCTCCTAAACCAGCCTGTGCTTTCTAAACCCAAAAGTAATTTCTTTGAAGGTTGAGAGCAATCCCTCTGAAAGAGGTGGATAGCAGAGCTGCAGCATCATGGGGCGATGCACATGGGGAGAGTTTACGTTGGTGTTGGTGACTTAGCCACCAAGGTGAACTTACTATTAAGCACCACAGGAAGTTGTTAAGAGCTGTTGGTTATGCAGAAGATGTGAAAAAAGGAAATGCCGCTCTGGTAACTGGAACAGTGATGGAGATTGAAGCAACACCTGGATGCACTAAAAGCTGCTCTCTGTTGCAGTGTTGTTTTGTTGATGAAAGCAAAATAGTCCAACTGATCAAGAATGTTTCAATCGAAACAGCGTTTTGGTCTAGTGGTTTCTCAGCAAAACATAGCCAGCAAAAAAGCAGAGTGTGAACTATAATAAATAGGCTATTGTTTTATCAGGAAATTAAACATTTACAGAAAAAAAGTTTCCACTTTTTGGGTGGGACTAGGTCATTCTCATCCAGATGTTTTTTATCCAAATGGTAGAATTTTCTGATGTATAAAAAAAATCGTGTTGTAATACAGTTAGTTAATATTCACAGTTTTCAGCAGGTGTGCTGACTTCTCATATGGCAGTGGGACATTCCGCTAAGTGCTGTGACATGACAGTGGCTGTGATGAATGGAACTTAGATATTAAAATCTTTTAGGCAGCAGTGGCATTTCAGCTGATGAAGCACTAGTTTGAAAAAATGGATTTATTTAGAGTTTCTAAGACAGGTAAACAGCCGAAGGAGTCCATCAAGACACACTACAAGTAATAAAATGGTTAATGGTGTGTCACAGCTTGCTATACTTCAATATATTTCTCTTCATTTCCCTCAATAATATTTAGTATATGCTCTATAAAGCATCCTTTTTTATCGAGTCCCCTTTAATTGTGTAGGCATTTGAGCAGCACATAATAGTGAAAGAATTTTTTTACCTGACACATGATCTGCTTTTATGAAATAAAGCCAACCTAGAAAAAATGGTGTGAGACAAAAGCAGTAAAATAGCTAAGCTTTAAAATATTCAAAATCTTCTAGAATATTTTTAAGATTCTTAATATTTCATTATATATTTACCGCAGATTACTCTGTAATCCTTAGTGGAAAATGTATCTGTGTGATATTGCTAATGAGGTTGAAAAACAAGTTATGGAAATACAGAAATAAAGGATATGTGAACCCTTAGTGAAATTCCTTATATATGATCAACAGAAGTAATTTTCCATCATCAACTAGTTCTTGACAGTACCTGAATGATTTGGGAATATTGGTGAAAAATATACTACATTTAGTACTATTTTAATATTAAAATAGTATCACTTCAAATTTTAGAAAGTCAGATATCCCTCTTTTGTCATCTATCACTGACCAATTTTTCAATTTGTATTCTCTTAAGATGAGCAAAAACCAAGTGGAATAATACCAATTGGTTCTCATCTTTCAGAGCAAATGTATATGTTTGAATTCTGTTGAAGTCTAAGTATTTAGAAGATTTCTCAAAGATAAGCAAAGAAATATGCTTGCCAAAAGGGGTAAGGTTATTCCTTTTCATGTAACTGCTGAGTAGATAAATATTTTGTCATCAAAAATGAACAGCAATGCAAGTTCAAGCAATTTGTTAAAAGACTAGCATCTGGAAATTGATTCTCAAAAAAGAAAGGCCTCTTAACTTGATAAATAAATGTTTAATATAGTGGGGAAATAAGTTAAAAAGACTTGAGACAGTCACAGGCAACAAGCTGCTAATAAATACATCAGCCAGCAACATTTGCAGAAGTCCTCCTGCATTTTGCATATGCACATGTTATTATCATTTAATTTAGCAGCAAACCTTGCTGTAATAGATCTGTGCTCTTGTAATTTCTAGTGATGCAGGAGCTACAGGCAAAAGGTAGTACTAATGGGATGAAAATAAGAAAAGGCTCTGACTGACAAGATGCTTTCTGTCTCACTAAAAAGGACTGTATTCCATTTCTGTGCTTTACGTCTGAGCATCCAGAAGTAAAGCAGAAAGACTGCTATTACTCCAGAATAACAAAAATTATTTTTTACCCTTTGTATGATGATCTAGGAAAAAAGATTAGAATCCTGAAAACTTTGCAGCCTTACTCACACTGCATTACAGATGGATTAAGCAAGGGACATATCCTCTTAGTGGTTTGGTATTGCTCATCACTGGAAATTACACTCACTGGTTTCTAGTTGGTAAGTTAAAAAATACATATATACTAGATTGTGTTAGGCAAAAATAGGGCACTGAAAGAACTGAGAAGGGTAGATCTGCTGCAAAATGAAGTGATTACAGTGGATGTAAAGTCTCTTGTCAAAGAGTGATAATCAATGAACCAAAAATCACACCCTATTTGTGGAAGGGAGGATATGCTTTCTGGCAAATGATGCTTCTGCTTTTAATCTTAGTGAAGAACACTATTTACATTCTTTATTTGGTTCAAAGTTAAAACACTAAAATACTTCCTTTTTCTTCTCTCCAGTTCTTGCAAATGTGCTACTGTTGAAGCACAATAGATATTACATCACTTCTTTTCTTTTACATGATTCAAGTGCTCAAAGAGAAAAAAGGATATACTGTAGAGATTTTTCCCATTCATTTTCCCTTTCCTTCCCCTTTCCATTAGGTTCCTTTGCATTTTGGGGTGAAGGAACTGCAAGATATTGTGACGTCTGCTGCTTTTTCAAGGCAATTATTATTTCTAAAATTAAGACAAATAGCTAAATGGTAGAAACAGTAACACTGCCTTTCTCCATGTGCTCCTTGCTGCCACTGATTCCTAATTTTCACTGTAAAGTAACAGTTTAGTAGTGATAGGATGGTGCCTCTGTTTTTAAACTTATTGAAGAGAACTATTTCCATCCTTTTGTTCAAGTAGTAGGATGGTTTTGTAATGCATTGTGGTGGTCCGGTTGCTTGAGTCATTGCTACTTCACCGTTCTACCAAAGACTTAAAAATTGGATGTCCCATTGCTCATTGCCTCTACTAAAATTCCTGAATATCTTCTGAAAAACACATTTATAAGATCAAAGCATATGTTCTCAAAGCCTTCAGCAGCAGATCTGAATGTCTTCTGAAATTCTTATAGCTTCCCAGTTGTCTTTTAAACTCAGTTCCTGATTATCCTCTACAGCAAATGGACAGACAGATTTCATGTCCCAGAAGAGTTCCTTTTTTAGCATATTATTGTTCACATGAAGCTCTTTAAAACACAGAAATGTTTGTTTCATTTTGTTTTGCCTTTCAGAGAGAATTTCTGAAGCCAGGGCTTTTTGTAGCAAGTGTTCACTGGCTGATATTTTGAGCTCATACATCACTTTCTGAGCTATTTTAGAGGCTTCTATAGCTATGCCTGTATGAATGAATTCAGTATCTATACTAAAGAAACAAAAGTGGAGAAAACTGTTGCCTGGATCCTTTTCTCACACTTATGAAGAAAAATATGAAATCTTAGAAGATTGCAAAGATCTCGTTCTGTGAGAGACAAAGCTCTTCAAGAAAGATATAATACTCTTTCCTCTGTGCATTAGTAGTTCTCATGTCTGCAGCTGCAAGACTATATAAAGAATTTTTTTTTAACTGCAACTCCTAGCTTTAGAATTTAAATATGGGGATTTTATGGTGCAGAATCAATGTCCTGAGTAATTAAGATGGTGCATTCATCACTAGTGTGAGCTATAACATAAAAGATTTTAGTTCTTGTTCTAATAATATGTCATTTATATTTTGTAGTTAATAGCATCCCTGTTCTATGAGAGTTATCTCACACCTCAGCTGTCGTAGCTTGAGGACTCAGCTAAGAACTCATCTATATTCCTTTATTCTTTTTAAACAAGTGATGAGTAAAAGTCCTTACAATTACTGGTTTTTAATTATTATTTCTCCAGGGGAGTGGAGGCTATAAAGAGATAAGTTGAAAACAAATGAAAAAAAACCATATACTTTCCTCTTAATTTTTTGAAATTGCTTTGTTTTTTTTTGTTTGTTTGTTTCATTGGTTGTTTTTTGTTGTTGTTGTTGGTTTTTTTTGCTATTTATTTTCCCTTAGAAGTGTCCTCAATATCCTCATAAAATAGAGGATATATATTTTTAATTTTAGTTCAGCTTTATGCTTGCAACCTCGAGTCAATACCTATGCAGCACAGTTTTGCAAGCTGCCATTTTGCCTTACTGTAGAAGTATGTCATCATGTTTCGTTAGGTACAGTACTTCAAAGTAATTTCTGCTAATTTATGCTTTAACTTCTTTTTAAATCACAGTTGATGTCCAGCTCTCTAAATTCCCTTTTTGTCCTTCTGGACAGCTATTTACATTCTATTATTTATTTCCTTCCTTTTAGAGCTGTACTAATAAACCTAGAACTTTACGTGCAAGTTAGTAATTTTTACAGTGTTCATGAAGTGCTGTAACTCAAGAATACCATCTTATACTGTATGCTTATATATTATATGCTGTTCCAGTGTAATAGAAATTCAGAACAGAAATAGCACGAACAGCAGCAAGCCACGGTAGTGGAAAGACACAAGTCAAAGCTGATGTTGATCTTTTTTGTGTTCTGGTATATTCTGGGCAGCAATACACAAAAGCCTGCTCTGAATTTCACCTGCTTCTGTGTTGGTGCACGTAGCTGAAATTGACTGGATCACTGGACAGTCTAGCCAATAGAAGACATTCTAGCCATACACAAATGGTGAAGTGAAGTCTTGGAATCCAGATTTCATTCAGAAATTATGAAGAAGTTCCTTTATGTTACTTTTCTTTCTCTTTGTCACATCCTGCCTGTGAAGGGAGGGAGGGGTAGCCAGATTCACATATCCCCCCAGGTAGATTAAGGTGAAACGACATTCATGGTCTGTACATAAGAGGAAGAAAGATCAACTTCAGTAGAGATTTCTACAAAGCATTTATCTTGTGTACTTTGGTCCTCCCACAATTATATCTACCTAAGCTAAGAGGAAATTCATGTAAACCTTGCGTTGTTTAGCAACTTTAAGAGGCAAAGAGGAAAAGGAAGGAGAGAGAGAAATAAAAGGGAGAGAGAGATCACCAGTCCTGGATCCAGCGCTGGGCCTGCCGATGGGAGTGCTCCATGTGGCAAAGAAGGGAAGCAGCAGTGAGGAGTGGGGGCATCAGCAGCAAGAGGGAGAGCTGGCCACACACGCACACCCTGCAAGCCCTCTTTTACAGTATCAAAGCAAAAAGGGAAGGGATGGTCCCCTCCAGTCCCTATTTGAAATTGTAGTTGTCTCCAGTCCAGGACTGGCTTACAGACTGGACACCAACCAAACCAAAAGAGGGGGCACCAGGCCCCCTTCCATGACTGACTGTTCCTCAGGCACTGTTCTGGGCTCTTCCAGGAGTGACTGAGACAGCTTGATTGTCTCTCAGGGCATTGCACAGGCTTGTCCATTACACTTTTCTACCTTTGATGGCTCCATGCCCACCGTCTTGCTCTTAGCTGAGCTGCTACCTAACACCAATATCTTTAATGTTCAGCCATCTTGTGAGCATCATCTTTGTTCACCTTTTGTTACACATATACTACTACTGTGAACGGTCACAGTGAATTTGATTTCTGCATTACAGCTCTTTCCAGTCAAAGCCAATAGCAAAATTGCCATCAGGAAAATGCCTTTCTTTAATGTAAGGCACTCTTATGTCCAAACAATTGTATGAAGTATAATTACTTTGTACATGTCATGTTCTGAATATCATTATTGGTTTTTGCCTTGTGCTATGGACACTTTCTTAAAATTTCCTAGATTGCTTTAATAACAATTAATACGCACTGAGAGAGAACATCACTTAAGAAATGATAGTTTTCTACACCTTCTTTCTTGCCTGTGCTTTCAGCAGCTCAGTCAGTTGGTTTGCCAGAATGCACTGTGTTTTGTCAGAACTCTCTGCAAGTCTGTTGTGACTAAGGAAAGCTGTTGAAGGCACTGTTCCTGCACTGCTTTTATGGTTTCTGTAATATGAGTGGTCACGAAAGGAATGGCAGCAAAGAAATGGCCTCAGTGAGCTGGGAAACAGAAAAAGCAAAAAGGGATGGGATATTTACAGGTTTAGTAACAAATTTCTGAGGAGAGGACGCTTTGGTGGTAATTCCGCTGTGTCTTACCATTACTATTGGTTGCTGTGTTCTTTTTCTGCATTTGTTTGCTTATTTGAGTGGAAAGATGAAATAAATGCTTTGACTTAACTTGTTGCTAACATCATTCAAGAGAATAAAGGAAAAGGGACACCTCCCATCTCTAGACAAAAACAGATGAAGTAGTTTGACCCATCTTTTTAAGATTTACCTCAGCTCATTTCCTCCAGCTTTACACAAGTTGGCTGAAAATGACACAGCTTGCTCACACTGAATCACAGTGAATTCTCTTTCAGAGAAAAAGCAAAAGAACATCGCTTGCATCCCTCAGTGAATTACAACCATTGTTTTTGATTTCCTAGTGGATAATTGAAGGCTTTTACAGCTAGAAGAAATTATTTATAGAGTCATGAAAAATGGATTAACTTTCCTGAGTGCTTCATTGATGTTTTAGGCATCTACTTTATTCCAATTAAATTTATATAATCTAAAATCAATGAACTCCTTTATTTTAGAGAATAAATTATAGAGGAAAATAATTTGTTTAGCCAGTGTGAACTGCCTTGTTTCCACATATTTTATCTTTCTAATCTCTGCAAGGAAAGGAAGAATTTAAAGCGCTATTAAGCTCAGTACAGACAGAAAACTTCCCTTTGTTCCCAGTGCCTTCAGTGGCTGTCTAGAAGCCTAGCTGTGGAAAGGAGCCTAGGAATTTTCCTGCTGAGTTAGACCTATATCCACAGAATAAACTGATCTACTACTTTCAGTGGCTTTGAGGCCAAATGCCTCAAAACAAGGCACAGAAACATCAGGAGATGCAGTGCTTCTGTCCCCTAAATTAGTCTTATCCAGTTTCCTAATGTTTAGATAACTTCTTAAACCCTTAACTATCCATCATTAAATCAATTTTCTGTATGTTTTTACTTACAGTGTGTATATTTCTTATCTGAGAATTGTAGAGTTTCCAATTCAGGTCAATATGTATGGATTTATCTCAAGAGAATACTTGGCTAAGTAAAGAAATGAAATTTAATGAATAAATTTAATGAAATCTGAGGTGGAGTTTTTAGTGGTCATAAATAACATTTTTTTTAATATAATACAATCTTTTTTCATGGGGAAAAAAAAATCTCCGTCTGGACACTGAACATAGAATAGAGATTATAAGACCTTCAGTTAAGTAACAGTGACTAGAACAGATCACTGTTACCATACCAGCAACTGGCATCAAGTCTGTTGAGCTAGCTTAGAATGGCATCCACTAAGATAAGAATTCCAAGCTTGTTCGAATTTTTTACATTTTGCCAAGTTGATCTCAAATTATCCTATTCAAGATGAATTTTTATACCATGATAACTCTGTGTCTGAGCCCTGAGATATTTTAGATAGGCAAGGTTCTTTATTTCTGTTTGATGAATCACACCTGAGTTCACTGCTAAATACGAGAAATCTGAACTAAGTCCTGTGAAACTAAAGGAAGCATTAAGTTGTTGTTCTTCAGAAAATATTCAAAAAGTCTGCTTCAGAGAAATGAAATAATGACTGGGAAATGTCCAAAACTTCAAAGTATTAGAAATAGAAAAACTACTAGTTTTTTTCTAGTCAATCTTTTCAGTCTCAGCTTAGATTTTCTCTCTAGAATATGAAATAAACTCAGTTCTAAATTACGTATTGGTACCCTGCAAAAATCCTTTCTAGAAAAGCATTAATTACTTTTTCTGATAGAATTTTACAACTTCGTCTTATAAACAGACTTTAAACATGTAATAATACTGTCATTTAAATTGAATAATTCTCTCTCGTGTGTAAGCTTATTTGGCTTACTGTTCCTTTTCAAAACTGTACCTTCTCCAAGTATGTTAGAAGAGTTTCTGCAGTAAAGATTATAGCAGGAGAAGGTAGAGTTTTTAACATATTTTTTCATGCAATTTGATGATGAGAGGAAAGCACACCTTTGTGATAGTTTTTCAAATTTACAACTAGCTATCATCATGCTTTCATTATTTTAGCACCGATTACTTATTTGGACAAAGAAACATCTTTAATTTACAGACGTGTCATGATTATGTGCCATTCAGCAGACTGTCTTTGTTATTTTTAAGGGAAAATTATCGAAGCATTCCTGAATTTGCAGTTACAATTTTTCAGTAATTCATTCTATCCTTTTAAATTGTTCCGGGCATGTACAGTAAAAGGTGAAGACCTGTTTTAAAGAAACTCAAGCAACCTAATATTTTAGATAAAATGCCTGCAGTCTCAAGTCTTATTAATTAAGCTTAAGGCAAGGCTATCATTTCAAATTGTTCTTAGAACAAGCCATTGGCTTTCCTCTTTACAACTGCTCAAGAGATGTCTTCCTCTCTTCAAGTATTCCAGGAAGCTTCTTAATCATTGCCAGAGAGTAATTAAGCTAATGCAGTATTTTCAGTTATATATTGCATCTACTATTGCTATCTGTTTGTAGCATGAAATAACTTTGAAATTCTCTAAAGAATATTTCCAATGACTATTTCATAGAAAGCTTAAATGTGAATAACAAATGGTTTTAGAAATGCTTTCAATGCATGAATAAAAAATAGAACTGTGTTTAAAAGTTAGAAATTCTAACAGCTGTGTTTCATCCCTGCATATATTAGTGTGAGATCTATTATCTTTTCTGAAGTTTGATCTTTGGTGACAGCAGTAGAAAAAAATAATGGAAAATCTTTAGTCACTTTACATAACTCATATTATTACACTGGAGACTACATTTTTACCACCCACAAACTACCCCTCCTCTACTTCTCAGCAAAATACATGTAAGCAAGATTAATTCCCCATGTTACACCATATGTTCCTTGAATGATGGAAGTTCTACCAAGTCCAAGATTTCTTCCTGTCTTTGGAGCTTGGACAGAATTTGGTCCTCAAGTAACTAAGGAAGTGCAATAACAGGATGAGTCTGAGAATTGTAACAGAAGTAGAAGTGTATGATCAAAACAGCTGATGACTTGCAGCGTTTGTGCAGTGAGGAGCGCAGCTCAAATAAGATTGAGGCTGTAGTGCAAAAATTTGCTAAGGTCTTCTAAGACATAATTGACACTAAAATGTGTGCTCTGACTATACATCATAACCATTTTTAACAGCCGGACATTCCAGCCTTTTCTCTGAACAGTCCAGAACTGGAGCACATCTGACTTCACAATGAAAGCTAGGCAGACATAAAGCACATTTTGAGTTTGGATATTGTTTTGGGTTGGTTGGTTTGGTTTTGGTGAGGGTTAATTTTGTTGCCATTTATCTTCCCTTTTCCCTGTGCAAAGGAACTGACTGGGAGAGACAGAGGAGCAGCTAAACTGTACCACCATGCTCACCATAAATGCCTTAGACTTGATGTTTTATATGTGTTTAGCTCTCACTTGATACTTACATGGTAAAATTATCTTTTAAATAGTAATATTTGTAGAATAGGTATCTATTTGGAATATTGTAAATCCATTGTCCCTAACTTTTCCTAGGCTAAGCAATGTAAACTGTACTGCTTGTCATTTTTTTCTTTTTTTTCCCATTCAAAACTGTATTTTACTTACGGTAAAGCATGGTCAAAATCATATACACTTCATCCTGTCAGGCCAAATTTGTTCCCTGGCTTCAGACCTCATGTACTGAGTTTCATTTTATGACAACTTTTTATAGGCTAGTTATAAATCATTGTGAATGGAGTGTGTATAATGAAAATACTATCAAGCAAGGAAATACTAGTCACACTAAAGATCAGCAGAACTACAACAGAAAAAAGATTGAATAGTACTGATCAGTCAGCTTCCAGTAGCATTCCATTTTCAAAGGCAGTATCCTGACTATCTCTGTGTTACACATTTTTTGTGATAAAAGGGTTTTTTGACTTCATTTTGCTCTAAATATTCTAATACGAAATTAGAAATCCATTATTTCACTTCTATAGTTTCAGTAGTTCACTTGAGGTCTTTGTAGTTGTTGGAGTTTTTTTTGAATAGTGTATCTAAGGGGAAATGTCAACGTGATTTGAAATGCAGTAAATGTTTATCAGTGAGATATTCTATATGATCAAACTGATATGCAATGTATAAACTTGCATTTTTGAATTGCATTTTTTATTAAGATGCTTCATGCTAAATCAGTAGCAGATTTAGAGGTTGATTTTTTTTAACATGGTAACTGATAAGATGCGTGTTTTGGCTGGACATTAAAAGGTAATAAAAACAATTTTAGGAAGGGAAAAATTAACACTGAATTAACAGATTGGTAAACCGAGGTGATAACGCTGCATAGCTATCTTTTTTAAATTGCTCTGGTAGATGTAATTTTCAAGGATGCAAAAGAAAAGCCATTTCTGTACAGAGATCAACAATCAGTTGTCTCATATAATGACTTGCTACCCCTTTACACAGGAAGAAAAAAGCAAAAGAAGACAGCCAAGTGTACAGCTTAACCTACTTAAATACAGTAGAAAATCATTACTTGAGCCAAAGCAATCCACACAATTTTAGCTATCATTTGCATATGTTTCTTATTTCACTAATTTTATATTCTTCTCACTTTTCAGTTATTCCACTAGAAGGGTAATTTTTCCCAATGGTTCATTTTGCTGGTTTATATCCCCATGAGGCAAAGCATTGTAAAGACAAAAATCTTTTCTTCTTAATGGAGTTTTCCTTAGCCATTTTGTCACTCTTCCACTTCAGCCTTTCCTATATGCAGTTAGGACCAGAGCATTTTCTTCTTATTTCTTGTTTTTTTCCATCATCTTGTCATTTGTCAGCATTCTTATCCACTTCAAACGTTCCTTGAAGTAAAAGAAATAGTCGCCTGCAGTAATTTTTCATCTACTATTTTCTTATTTACTTAGTATTGTTAACATGGAATGTCTCCATTTTTTTTCTGTTTAAAAAGCTCATTACATTTTTAGCTCAATGAAAATACCTGCATTTTGTGTAAAAATGCAGTTTCTGTTTATGTTTTTGTGGTAAATGAAATAATTTTGCTTTACTTTGGAAAGGCATAGAGTTCAGGAACACAGTTATTATTCTCATAATAAACCATACTCCTACAGCTTATGTGGAAATGCTTTATATTAGTTTCTGGTTGAGTGAGTCTGGCTGAAAGGATAAATTAGACTGGGGATGCTAGCCACCTTCAGCCTTCTCAGACAGCTTTGTTAGGGCACTCATTGAAGATCATATTTAGAGTCTTAAGTAACCTGTTGATCATTTTGACATGTTTCACTATTCAACTGCTCATATTTCCACTCAAAAGCTCTTCAAGGTCATAGTACCTGTATCTTTCATTATAAAACAGAAGCTCTGTCCATAGTTACTTCTCTACCACACACACATTGTATCATGTGTAGTGATTTAGAGAAAATCACAGGTCTTTTAAAAGAGTGTGCAACTCACGAAAAAAAAGCTGAATGTTTTTGTTAAGTGCTCTAAAACAAAGTGGTTTGTTTTCTTTCAGAAAGCAAAATGGCTGGAAATGAAGTGTTGCATTGAATCAAAGAGTATTTGGGGATGGAGTATAGCTCTGGAAGTGATTTGCCCTATCTGCTTGCTCAATGCAAAGCTTGCTTAGGACAGGTTTCCCTGATAAATATTTTACAATTGATAATCAAACAATCACTGCAGAAAAATTCACTTTTGCGATCAGAAACTGAACTCAGAAAATCCTTCTATCCGACAGTTTTCATCTGGCAAATTCTGTTTGTTTTGAAGCAAACTTGGACCGTAGCCTAATTTTGTGTTAAGTGAGAACATGATTGTACTTCCTTCAACTGTGTTGGCATAGTCAAGGAGCTGGACTGAGAACAGGGGGAGGGGGAGGAGGCTGTTCTCGTGTTGTAGCACTAACACAAGTGCAAAAAGCTGGAAGGAGGAAATCAATTTCTCTCTGTAAAGACCACTGCAGTCTGTAAGTGGAAGACAACATAAGAACGCAAAGTACGAGCTTTTCAAGCTTTCTGTCCTTATCTGCCTGTCAGCTTAGAGTGCAGGACTGAAAATATTACTGCTCTGGTTGGATATTTTCTTTATTTAATCTCTCTGTGGTTCAGGCATGCGGGCATGCAAATATGTATTCCAGAGTAGCACCAGAATTGAAGAGATGCAGAATAGATTACTTTTTCCCAAATGCATATCATATTTTGGCTGCAGGAATGGGAGTAAAAAGAGAAAAGAATATCAATAATGTGAGACATGCAAGTAGATAGGGTTGTTAGGTAGTGGGCATTTATATATGACTTCTTTTATAAGCATGCGGAGACATAGAAACTGGTGCTGTGAATAAAAAGATGCATTACTAGAAAAAATACCCAGTGGACAAAGATTGATCTATTAAAAGTAGAGGGCAAGTTAAACTAATTCATCTTTGTGAAATATGTAGTTGATGTTCTGATATTTCTAGCTCAAGACCTACATCAACTTGTGATAGCTTAAGAAGTCTTGAGAAGAGAGTGGGCTTGGAAGGTATAGTTTAAATGCAATAGCAGAGGGAGGTGTTTTAAAGCACTGTCTTGCAACACACAACTATGATTAAACTGTTGAATAGCCGATCTGCCCCCTAGTCAATACATTAGCTTTAGTTACGTGATTCAACGTAGTGTTTTTCAGTACTTGCTCTTTTAAGTAGGAAGACAGATAAAATAATTCTCATTTCTCTGTACATACTGTTTCCAAGCAATGAACTTTATTTGTAGGTTTTGAAACAAAGACTTGCATTTTCTTGGCTTCAAAATGTTGACTTGTAAATGTACTTATCATAAAACTCTCATATTCTTGTGCCAAAATTTCAGTGTTGAGAACTTCTTCCTTGCGATGCAACAGTTGAATACACTGTAAATTTACCTGTTTTAAACTGCCAATTCTGCAATCTTTTCTACATGCACAACTGAAATGTCTTCTTTTCAAGAGTGTAATCTGATGACAGTGCTAAAAACTTTTAAGATAAACAGTAGTCTTCCAGTTCTGGAAAGTGATAGGATTCTGTACCAAGTATGTTCTACTCAGAAACTGGCTGATCTTGATATTGACAAAAAAATTACTCATTTCACATAAAATTCTAAACAAAATTAAAATGCTATTTAGTTGAGAATAAAAATTAAGTATTTAAAATGTAAGGAAAATTAATTTTTTTACATTCATTCTCTTAATATTTTTCCAGTGTTCTATGTTCAATTTATGCTATTTTGATTCAAAATTATTTCTAATAAAAAAGACTAAACAGTTTAAAAATCTGTTTCAAAAATTATGTTTCCAAATATTCATTTTCCCTTCAAAAAATAAATATTTAATGAAATGAAATACAAAATTGTTTTAGAAAATGTAAAAAAAATGGATCCAGCTGTGCCCCCTGGGTTTTTAATTCCAAAAGCAGTTAAATTCAAGGGAAAATTTGTGTGTCTTTATTTGGAATTGAAACAGGCCCACAGTTTCACTTTCAATGAGTGTATGAAAATCAATATGCTGTTATGTACTTTATGCTATTTTTCAATTTCCATCTGCTCCCTTCCGTTGCATCTTTTTGTGAGTGACAGCATAGTAATTGCTGTGCCAATTAATGCCCTTCCAATCCAACTGCATGGTTACTGCAAAATAAATGTTTTGCTTTGTAGCAGTTTGTCCTGCTATGAAACTTTGCTTTAGTTATTCCAATCATTTAACAGCAGAAAAGGAAAAGCTGCTTTGTCATCAATAGCTCAATAGAAGACACTGTATATTCAGAGAGTTGGCAGAATTTTAACCAGTATCAATTTATAAATGGGATAACAGCAATCATTTATTTTCTGCATTAAATGAAAGTATCCTTTTTGATGTAATAATAGCCACTTAACTGATTTCAGATTGTAGCAGGGCTTTTTTGTGAACCATTTTCTTTATCCAGAATAAAATGTGGACTCTCTCCTTTTGCAACAAAAGCTCTTAGATGAATAAAAGCTTCTATCAGAAATAAGCAGAAATAAGCAATTAGTAATCCAGTTTCTTGCAATAACAGTTTCATTTTCTCTAGTGGAATTTCACTGCATAGCTACAGTGCCTTTCCCATTTTGTCCCAAGTCTTAACAAAAATGCTGAATAGAATATTAAAGAATGTTAAAGGTTGAACCGTCTTGAGATACCTTTCCCCACCAAAACGGTATACTCAGTTCAGTCTGTGGACATCCTCTCATATAAACATGAGCTTTCACTGCTGTTGGAAAAGTCCTTAGAGGGCATAAATCTAGAGAAAACACTGGTACTGATTTTGTGAACTTTTCTGGCTGAAGGGCCACATTTATTGTTTGATGAGAACTGTGTGAGAAAACAACACAGAACTAAAATTTCTTACTAACATTTCAGCCCTTAAAAATGTTAGTTAATTGTTTTTTTTTTCTACCTCCTTGCACCATCCTTTGTTTATAAAACCTCACCGTCTCATTTTCACTGGTTACCAGACTGTTTTGTTCATTGAGAACACTAGAATTCTCCAATGAATATTTCTAAAAAAGAAATTGCTTTACAGTGCAACAAATGCTTCACCTTTTTTTTGTCTTAGCTTGCACTGATTCATCAAAATTTCTTTTCAACAACAATATTTTTCTATAACATTCACAATCACAGAGTCTTCATGAAGTCTCAGAGCACTCCAAGTACGAATATCCAAATATCCAATTGGCTTTAATTTAATGACTTCAATTTTGTGCTCATAATCTTGGGAATGGAAATGCCAACTTTTATTTTAAAAGATAAAATTTATTATCTGGAAAAGTAAAACTACATTAGAAGAGGATCATTTTGTTTGTAAAGTCATCTGTTCAGGGGTTGGGAAATCCCAGATGAAAGCTTGCTGTGCAGCTGCAAAAGACTGTTTCTTTATTTTATCTAGTAACTATCTCAAATGAGATACTTAGAAGGGTCTGCAACAGAAGCTGATACACAGGAGTCTCTGCTCCAATTAATTTTTAATCATTATAATGTAAGAATATACGCATACATCATATCTTATAGTAGGACGGCTTAGCCACAGAGTTTTTAAAGCAATCATGCACTGAAGGTGCATCCTGAATAGGATGGCAGCAATTTCATTTGCCTGAATTTGGTTGCATATTGCTTACAGGTCATCATTCCCCAAACAAACAAGCTGGCACCAAAGCCAATCTGAGAAGAATTCTGCCCTCTCTTCCCCTTGGCTGCTTGTTCCTGCTCCTCAGCTGTGCCAGTACATCGATTTGTAGGACTCTCTTGCAAGCCAGATGACCAAAGTGCTTCATTTTACAAAGCAGCCTTTCAGACAGTCTCAGTGGCACAACTGAGCAACTGCTGTGGGCAGAGAGGAGGAAGGGAACATTTTCAGCTGATTTTTCTGCTGCAGAAAATGTAATGTCAAACCCTACCCAGACAGAGGGGAATTTTAACACAGGAGTTGTACATCATAGCTGAGTGCACTAACCAGAGAATATCAGATGAGAGAGTCCCTTGAATTCTTGTATTTTAATAGAAGTGTGACCTTTTTTTTTGTTTTAGAAGAGAAAGAGGGTTGGCACCTGCTTTTTGGTTAAGGGTTTGAATTCTGAATCTCAGAGAGAGAGAAACATCTCCCAAAAAGCAGCAGTAAGAAAGCTTTTGAAGCTTATTCCTGCATCTCTCTCTCATTTTTTTTCCTTTCATTTAGCTGAGTACTGCAAGTTTTCTCTTAGAA
The DNA here is from genome assembly GCA_013396635.1 of Penelope pileata. Taxonomy (NCBI): domain Eukaryota; kingdom Metazoa; phylum Chordata; class Aves; order Galliformes; family Cracidae; genus Penelope; species Penelope pileata. The sequence continues at coordinate 117,696 of WBMW01001483.1, read as the reverse complement.
GTTGTGATCGATCTACTTATATGTACATCAATCACTGCTGTTACTAGGAAACCATTGGGTTTTTCCTCTAAAGAATTGTTATAAATAAGCACCATGTCATGAAATAAGATCCTTGTATATATTGCCTCTGCTTCCAACATAATTAAGATCAGGAAAAATTTAATTTTGCTGTAATTTGCCAGGTTACATTAAATTATCTTTATGAATCATTCATACTTAATTGCTTTGTACTATGGCTTCATAGCATTCTATGATCCTGAGAGTAAATTTAAATACGGGATGAAGTAGACAGAATAATACTTAACAACATCCTGTCCTAGAACAGAAAAAAATATATGTTTCATAGATAAACCACAGGAAGAAACTCACCCAATTCTGCTGGTGTCTTCAGGTCACAAAGTCTGTGGTAATCAAATTCCTCTTATGCTGACTTCAGAAGAACTGTAGAGAAGAGTTAGTTTTGTGTTCTTGAAAACAGCTGTGGAACCAAAGAGCTGCAAAATCCACAAAGAGTTCTCCTTCTTTTCTTTTAACATTTTAAGATCCAAAAAATGACACAGAAAATATTATTCAAGCAGAAAGCTTAGAAAACTAGAAATAAAATTCTTTACTGCAAAAACTTTTCCTTTATGTTTAGTTCAAAATTCTTACCACTGACACAAAATGTTAACTGTGGAGATTCTGCAGTTGCTAAGGCTCCATAAGGCTGATCAGCTCTGTCAATATTAAAATAATCTTTAGCGGGAATGAAAACAAAATAATCGATTATGGTTTAGAATTTCCAATACAGGATATACTGAATTAAAAAAAAAAATCCTAGTTTTTGGAATGTTACTACTTAAAAGTCTTAAGCCAACTTGAAAGCCATTAGACTACTATTTTTTGATTCATTTTATTTAAATGTTACAATATTGTTTTCTTTTTTTTAAAAAAAAAAAGGGAGATGAAAATAAACATTTTGCATAGATCCATTCTTTCAAAAAGCCAAACATTCTCTATTACCTATAGCTTTCTTCTTTCATTTGAACTGAAATCTCCTTTTCATTATTACCTCCATAGAGTGATGTCTTACTGTCTGGCTTGAGCCTAGACCTGGTATCTTACATCTTTAGGCTCTGTTGAGTGTGCCTTTTAATTTTTCGGATCTGTGTCTGTGTCTCTGACTACATGTCTTAGCATTCAGGGAAGAAGCCTGTTATCTTTATCAATCTCTTTGGCTACAGAATGGCTAAAATGAGTCCTGTTGTGACACTTAGCAGCTGAAAAATTTCTTTTAAAGAACAGTAAAGAGATGTGCTAGCAGCTGAGGCATACATCCAGGAAATAGAAGACCTGAATTCAATTTCCTTTTTAGTCTTAATAGGTTCAAATTTATCTTCTGTAATCTAAAACTGCCTTAATACCTTATCTAGAAATTAGTTTAGCAGCAGCACTCTTCATCACTGTACTAAAACTGCACTATTCTACAGCAGGGAATTAAAAATTAGCTATATGAAAGACAGTACATTATACAAATAGGCCTGCATTTAGGGAACTCCATTGGGTAGAGAGTGTCTTTACTTCTGTTCATTGTCAAGGCACTGATCGTGTGTTCTGCATTTTTTGGATAAGATAGATAAAGAGACTGGAGGAAATTGTCACCTCTAAATATTTTATTTATCTTTGCTGGTAAGAAAGAGAAAAAATTTACATAGCCGATAACATGGTTGGATCAACAGCTCACTATTTAAAAATACGTGATTCTGGTTTCTGGGTAAAAAGAAAACATGACTTTGCATCCTTAAAAGGAAAAATGCCTGATTGAGAAGAAAAAATTAAAACCTACAATCATGCTACTGTATATGTTTAGGTTTACATTAAATTTTAAAAATAAAGTTAAAAGGAATTTTGCTGCAAATCCCAAATTAAAAAAATAGAAAGGTCTTACTGAGTGTCATAGTTAAAAATTGCTCACAGTACAGCTTTTAAGACTACTGTCAATGTATTAGCTGCCTTTTCAATGCTTACGCTTTGCAAGTCAGACCTCACAGCCACCATACATTTAATTCTGTTTGATGCAAAAGCTTGAAGTAGAAAATGTTTAAACTTAGCATCTCAGTCAAGTTTCGATAGCAGGTGTCAACTCAGTGAATGAACAGTAAAAATAAACATACAAAATTCATTCTGCTTGGTCATGCTATGAAAGGGATTTTATGACCATTAACATGGCACTGGGAATTCAGTCTGTAGTTTTATTGTCTCCAGTGTCACTGAGATATACCTTTTATTCTTTTTTTAATTTAGTTTTATTTCACTCTTGGCCCTAGTATTGCTCAGATTGACTCATCTTCAGGGGAACTGTGATTTTTTTTCATGAGGCAATCAGTAACGTGTTTTAGGCAAACTTTTCCAGATACAACAGTTATGACAAAGTTTGGCAAGTCTGGTGAACAGCGTTCTTACTGCCAGCGCTACTGGGGCAGTCTAGATAATTGCTAGTTGTTTTGAAACCTTTCAACGTGAGCTGAATTCTTCAGTATACAAGTGTATACTCTGTTAAAGCTATTCTTTACTAGCTCTGTGTTCAGCAGAAAAGTATTATTTTGCTTTCCTACATACAATGCATGTATTAAAGCCTGCTTTAAAAGGGATTTTCCAAAACCATTTTGAATAGAAGCTTCAGCATACATTTCCAAAATATGGAGAATATACTTTGCATAAAGATACGTCCTGTGGAATGTAGTGTTTAGCTACTAATTAAATCTCAGTTTCAAGAGGGAATTTTGATCAGGATACAGAGTCAAGTCGTAGGAGTAATCGTCTAATTTTTGCCATTGGCTTTTTATTAACTTTTCACAGATGATTTTCCATCTCCCTGACTGTGAGCAAATAAGCCATGATTATGTGAAATTCACAAGCCTGACTGAGAAAAGATCTCACGTATCCTCTTCTCAACTAGTCTTCTGCCAGATGACCATAGTCCATCTCCAGTTAACTTTTATCAGTTAAGCAGGGCTTCAGAGAGATAAGAAGTGCATTAGTTCTTCATCTGTTCTAACTAAGAAATATAACTGAGATTTATGGAGTATCAAATATATAGATATGATATTCTGCAACATGAAAATAAAGTCTGAGCCTAGGTAACATCTGTGTTGGGTCTAAGAATCTTCTGCCTCAGCTGGGCATATCTTGCCCACTCATGCCTCAGGAGCAGGCAAAACCCTCCTTTCCAGCTCCAGAAAGGCCTGATGGGGTAGGTCTGCTCCCAGGGCACCCTGGCACCACGAGAAGCAGCAGAAGACACGCAGAGCATCATGACTTTGTGCTGGGGCAGCCCAATCATGGCTTGCATTGTGCTTCAGACCAGTGCATTGAACCTTGGTGAGCTTCTCTGACATGACCCTCATACCTCCCACAGGTCATAGCCTTGGCTCGGCGAAAGTGTCCCGGGCACAGACATTTCCCAGCTACCCCTCGGAGCAGGGTGAGGAGCACCAGCAGTCACTCTCGCTGGCCAGCAGCTACGCCTTCAGCTACGGCTCAGGCCTCGTGCAATGACAGCCGGGGGCGGCCGGCCGAGAGAGACAGTCAAGCCTGGAGCCTGCCACCAGGGCCAGGGAGCAGCGTGCACCCTCCGCACCCACAATTGCCATGAAAACTGAGGCCTACCAGCTCCAGCCTGGCCACCACGAAGACGGGAACCTGGAGAGGCAGCTTCCCTGAAGCAGAGGCTAAGNCGTTCGTGTTGTAAGAAAGTGGTTGAAACAAATGAAACTGTGTTGGTGAGAAGGTTTCTGCATGACCAGAGAAGGTCCTCTCACAGGGCTCCATCGTGATGATGCATTCAACATCAGGGTCTTCCTTCATCTTCATCAGCAGGTCAGCCCATCCTTACTGGTGACATGTTTAGGTCCTTGTTGCAGCCCACTGACTCCAGCTGGATTTAATGAAATGTTGCCGATGAAATAAGCAGCATAAGCACTGCAGGTGTTGCCTTTGGAGCCAAGCAGGCTAACTGCCATAGAGGGCCAGCTGGTTTTTGAGTCAGACTCCAATAAATATTGGAGTGGCAAGCTGATGCTGTTTGTTCAGAATATAATTTGTTTTGCTAAGATAAAGTTATTGTCTAGTACATATCTTAAATTCTTTAAATTCCTGGGGCACAAATTCGGCCCTTACTAATGCATACTTCTCATGAATGCCCCTGGGAGCTGCAAGCGTTCATGTGAGCAGCATATCTCATCCTTACAACTACTGAGAAGTCTTCTTAATTTGAAATTATTTAAGTATTCTTGCCTGCAAGTGTAACTTTAAAAAGCAGGAAAACTGTTCTTCAAACAAATAAATATGGGCTGCATCTCTGGCTGGTGATCTCCTGTTCCTTGACTGGGCCAGGCATGGTACAGAGACTGAGCTCTGGTCTTGTCTCTCTGGTCAGCCTTCCTTTGTTTTTCTCTGTTTCCTTCTCAAATTTCTGTTTTAGATGAACATTCTATCTTGTATGATCATGTATGAATCATTAGTTTACTTTGAAAAGGATAATGAGTGCATCTCAATGGAAATTTTCTGTCTTTGGAAGACGTCTTTCAAAAATGAACTGTAGTAGGTGTGTTTGTAATCAGTAATGAGCGAATAAGTTGGAAGGCATACCTGTAGGTGGGGAACAAGTTTTAGCTATCCTGAATATTTAGATTTTTGTAAGTGATATCAAATATTTATGTGCTTCTCACTATGCCCTGAAATGTCTGAAAATGTGGGGAGAAAAATCATTTCTCTTACTGTCACACGAGCAGGCCTTGAGTTCTGTTCCCAATATTAAACTGATTGCCATGATTACCAGAGGAATTATTTTCATTAGTTGTTTCTCAAGACAGGTTGAGGAAGCATATCAAGGACAAGACACAGACTCTTTTCCAAATAAACAATCAGTTTTATGTACTATAATTTAAATGAAAAATTGCTGTTGGGTTGTTTTATATATACATATATCTATACATATGTACTAAAAAGTACAGAAGAAACTTCTGCTTTTGATTAAACATTCACTGATACAGTATGTCCAGCTTTTCTCCAACCATTTTACAGGCTAAGAGACTTTACAGACTTACAGCTTTCTACACATCAGTGAACAGCTGCTGAATAAAAAGATTTTGTGATCCGCTTGAATGAAACACTTCTACTCCACCACAATCAGCTTTATTTATTTTTCCTCTTTTTTCCTGTCTCATTCACTACTACTTCTTCTCACAGTGCTGCCATACTCAGGAATAGAATGGCTCCCTACAGAGAATATTTTGATAAGCTAAAATGAAAAACTGCTCTCCCATACTGTCAGGGAGCTATACCCACGGCGCTCTCTGAGCTGTACCCATCAAGGAAACTTCATTCACACTTCAATTTAAGAAAATTTTGGTTGACGTTTTGCTTTGGGAAAAATTCAAATTTGCAAATGTTACATGCAAAATGTGGTAGAAAAGAATTATAATGCTGGCATAATTCTGTTAATCAAGGAACCTTTGCCAAATATATGCCTTTTGAGGAACTGACCAATTATTTTTATTTCTATGCAATTGTGATTCTTTCACTTGCCCCAAGAACATGTATTTTCTTTAAAATTCCTTAGATTATGTTACCAACATGTTCTGCAGTTTTCTATGCCATATCCGTGTCGGTACTTTCCTCTGTGGCTTGAATACCAGTCATTTAATACTTTTATATTCTCCGTATATTCAAAAGAGGGAAAAGGCAAAATAGGATACTTATCAGAAATGCTTTGCAGATCCAATGTCCATATACTTTCAGAATGGATCTAAATCCTAAAGCTAGTGTTTTAGCTATGTTTAGATAAGAACAAAGGATCTATACAGTGCACTCTTTCCATTGCCTGAAGAAAGGTTGCCCTCTCTCACAGGTGATTTTGTCTTCCTCTGTAGTACCTGAATATTGTCTAGTTAGTGAAAAATGTAGATGGCATTTCAAAAAAATATATATTAAATAAGTTGGCCACATAAAGGTGTTTAACTCAATATTTTAATTTCATTATGTAGTGCAACTGACCTCTCAATTCATATATCTATAAATATCTGTAAAATTCCGTCTAGAAGCAGCAGGCAGCAAATGAACTCTAGGGCAAAGCTCAAGAGTGCTATCAACAAAAAGCGAAGCTGACCTATTGGGAACCTATTACTTGCAGACAGTTAACACAAGTACACTGGAAGTTGAAAGCAAGGATACAACTTCACAGTGTACTGAAACCCAGTCAAAGAAAACTGGACATCTGAAGCACAAAGGTATTCTGTGTCTAGTGGCGTTTGCCATTTGTGCCACTAGTAAAACAGATGATACCATTGTAACATTTGTGTATTTGTACAGTTTGCAAAAATGTTCCTCAGGAAAGCTCCATGAGAACCAGGCAGGCACTAGTCCAACAGTTTGCCAGAAAATTCTTTTCATGGAATTGCTTTGATCTCTGGCACATGCCTGTTGATAACCTAAGTGATTCCCCACTGAGACAACTTCGTACAGCTCCTAGTGGTTCTGCCAGAAGGAAAGCTCTCTTCTGGCGCACATGGTAGAGCTGCCTGCCTAGAGACTATGAGGGTTAAATAGGCCCAGGGGCCCCACTGAGCCCTGTTCGAGTCTCGGCTATCCTCATGTGCAAGGCACACAGGTAAAATGTTCACTCCTGACCCAAGAAGAGCTCTGTTTTCAGCCACTGAGCTGAGAGGAGCAGGAGGGCAACGAAATGTCTTCAGCGGTAGTCAGGTACAACTGTTAGGGAACATAGCATTCATACATTATAAAATGTTAAAATTAATGTAAGGCTATTGTTTTCACTTCAGTTCTGAGGACATGTGAGGAGTATATAGCTGTAACTATGATTTAAATTTTTAAAAAACAACCCTTGCTAAGAATATATTCATCACTATAAACAAATAACACACAACTTTGCTAAATATAGTTACTAGTAACTCTTAATTGACCATATAGATGGATGCATGCGAGTGCTTTTGATTTTGAAGTCACTTGGTGCAGATAAGCAGAAAATGAAGGAGTCTGGTAACAAATCATAATATGGTGCTAAGGTACCCCCATTTTTTAAATGGCTCCATTTTAGTATTAATAATTTGAATCACCTGTGAGTATTCTCCCTTGGAACAAATTTGCCTGCTGATGCAGGGGGAAGATAAAGAAGAATGTCTTATAACATGGAGCTTTCTGCCTTACTGAATAGATGTTTAGGCTCTGCTTTCTGTGGTAGACTCTGATTCCAGCTCCTCACATGTATCTGGTCCATGCAAAATTCTATTTAGTTTTTTTTTTTTTTTCCCTGAAGCTAACAGAGCTTGGAAATGTGTTGATGAACCAAATAAGTTTGTTAGACAGCAAAAAGAGCTGCTCGCTTTCATTTTGTCAAAAGTCTATTTTGGGAATGTCAAAAGCATTTTGGGAAAATACTTCATTTCACAAATTAATAGAAATCCTGTTGGAGAGTAGCAAACACATTTCTAATCAAGTCCTGTTCTAAACTAATAAGATTGTGCTGGAGGAGAGGTTGAAATTAAATACCTGAGGTCAAAAATCTTTTGAAGTGCTCTCTATAGCAATAATTTATAGCATGCATACAGCCTGCAATAATGTATAGCTGGCATACAGCCTGCAGGCACCCACTTATTCAGGAGTTGCTAAGTGCAGGCAGACTGTGAAAACCCTCACCGGTTCATGGCAAACAGAAAAAAAAGAGCATTAGTCAGATCTCTGTATTGCCTTTATCAGAAAAGGAATGAACTTCGTGCTTGTTCAGCTCTTGATCTCTAGTGTAACGGGCAATGCCATGAGGAGTAGTGATTTTTGAGCTATTTGATCTCTAGAAAAAGATCATCAGCCTGTAGCATATAAACCTCTACTCAGCTCACCAGCCACAGTCATTAGTTTTCGATTGGTAGCCTAGAAACTGCAGAATGGTTTTCCATGACAAAATATAAATCTCTTAAATGGCTGTGCTTTCTAGCATGAAATACAGCGTTACTTATTTACAACTGTTTCTTCCTCAAAAGAAACAAGGAAGGTGTTCCAATTAATCTGTCTTTTTAGAGTTTAATATCAGTGTATTTAGCTCGTTTTTATACCTGCTGCAAAGAAATTAATGTGGCTTTTATCCACATACAGAGTAGCGTGGTCTGTGGAGGAAGTGTGAAAATCTCCTTGATTATAGGAACACATCCAACGGAACTGGGGCATTTCATTTTTCCATACATCATCCAAAGATTTGTGACTCTTTCCAAACCAACTTGTTTCACGACCTGTATATATTAGAGCCTTTTAATTTTCATCACTAACAACTGGTCAGGGCTGTGTTTTGTTAGCAGAAGATAATAACTGTGCACACCACTGTGGTGGGAAATCTTTAAAATCAAAGGGTATAAGGCTTGATATATTAATTCTGAAAATATGGTCTTGAACTCCATAAAGGGTGCTGTGTTTGTTCTTGATGTTCTAATTAAATGCTTTTCACTTTTGATTTTAGATAAAGATGTATGTTATACTGGAAATGTGTATAGGCATATGGTGTAATAAAAGAAACATCCAAGAACATTGACTAACCAGTTGTAGCAAGAAGTTTGTCTTTCTATTTCCAGGCCCTTGAAGGACAGTGAAAGGCAACGGGTGGAGATGCTGTGTATTCAGCGATTATTTAAATGTCACTGTGCTTAGAGACCTAAACATTAGAATTGAGAGATGAAGGGGTTCTACTAAAGAAAATGAAAGTTCCACTTTACAAAGATGCTTCTAGCATATTTGCATGTGTACGCAGCTTGACAGATTTTTGTGGATATGGTTAAAACAGATATGAAGGTAACTGAGGTTTAAGTATGATTAATTACAATTAAAGCATTTTAAAATGTTGATGTTGTTATGAATGCTACAAGTTGTAATGGAGAAAAAAAAATCCTTTATAAGTAAATGAAAGCTCCAAACCCAATACGCTCTTTAAGATGGAGTTATTCTTTTTAAATCTCACAATGAAAGTCCCAAAGTGTGGTTAAGATTTCATTTATTTCCTCAAGTACAGAAATCCTCATGAGGTTAAATAGATTTACCTCATTCTTTCTTACAATCCTGAGATTGTCAAGAGAATGGATACATTTTACATTAGTTTTTTTCTGTAACAATATTTGACATGACTGAAGTTAACCTTCATTTTTAATATAGGCTACATGTTGTTTTCAATCTTTTTTTCATTGTATGAATGCAAGACTGCAGCGGGCATAGAAAATAGCACAAAATTAATCAACTGCCTTGACAATTTGATACCAATAACATAACTAAAGGTTTCAGTTAACATTTATTCTCTTTGTGGCTCCTATAGCTAAAACAGAAAAAATAGTATAAAACAAAGCTGTCCTTGTTGATGTTAATTGTTGCATTTCCTGAGTTTCCTTAGATGACAGGCTGTGACAGAAGATATTTATGTTATATATCTGCTTTTTGTAAGTTGAACTGATTAGAGATGGTTACAAGGAAAAACAGACAATGCAGAAAAAATGTATTATGACTTTTTACCCAAGTATGACATATGCTCACTGTTTTTCACTGCTTTGGTTTTTTTTACCTTCTTTTAAAAACACCATTATGAAAAAAGAGGAAAGTTTTTAAAATCTAATGAAAATGAAAAGAATTAGGTAAGAAACCAACAATTTTTTTAAAAACCTGACACTTTAGAAAGATTGGAAGAATTTAGGAGGCATTTTAGCACTGAGCAATGGGTCATGTTGAATGCAGTACAGCTACCCAGAGCATTCAACTTCTGATTTTAACAAAGCTGTGAACAATATTTTGTGTTTAGTGCAGCTTGTAGCTCCAAGATGCTCTATGGCAATAGGCTTAGAAGTGCTGGGCCCACTTTCCCTAACAGGGCTAGAAGAAACAATTACCGGCCCAGCTAAAACGCATTTTGCAATATAATGCTCAAAATATATGTACAATGCATTGTAACTGTTACCACACAGGTCTGCAGCCAGATCTTGCTAGAAATATGACATAAGAGTATTTCAGAGCTGATGAAATTTGGGATAATAAGAGCAGCATTTGCATTTTATGATGCATGAAGATATGTACATGGGTGCTCACATTTATGCTTCCAATTACAAACTGATCTGACAGTTCTGTGAGAAAAGTCCTCCCTTACTGTGATTTTTGTGTAAATTATGGAAACTTAAAATAGACTAATACATGTCTGCTTCAGACAGTTTTATTTCAGAGAAAAAAATAGTGTTAATGGAGAGTATTTGTAATAACGTATATATTCATAACGTACATTTTCTCACCTCAAAGACGCATACAGACAGCAACACAAATGGAGAAAGAAAAAAGAAAAAGGAAAAGATGCTTTGTATTTGACTGCATCTTAGTAAGATAGGCTTTTGATCATTTAAATCATGTTATAAAGCTTCCTGCTTAACGCAATCAATGATTTATTTACTGTAACAGAATAATGAAATGAACTGTTAAGAAAGGTGTTAAATATCCTTCAGAATCAACTAAATACTTTTTTCTAAAACTACGAAGTCATCTTTTTAAGTAAGCATAAGGTTAGAAGAAATATGTCAGACAATACTAGTAATTTATACTAGTTGTTTTATCTAATTGTGCTGGCTAACAATGTTGATAACGTGGAGGTAATAAATGTTAGTCTTTTGAAACTTGCCTTAAATAACTTTCTATATTTCCTTTGTATTTTCTAGCTTGGACATTATGTTCTAGACACAGGTAGTAAGGTAAATCTCCACCTTTACAAGTGATCAGAGCAGTGGCACAGTGGCATGGTAGCAATCTGCTCCAGCAGCCTCTCAGCCTCACACAGATGAGGATATTTTGATGATCCTAAGGCTCTCTTATTTCAGAGGAAGTGTTCACAAACTTCCTGTGTATTTGTCTTATGGTTATCCAAATTCCTACCCTATTCTCATCACTCTTTATGCTTTAAGGAGAGATTAGAATGGAATAAAAACCAAAGCATTATGGGAGAAAGCAGACATGGGGATGTTCTTGCTGGAGGAATGCCCTTCTGAGCTTTGTGAGCCCACTCCTGGCTCTTCTTCTTAGTCCTTAAAGGATTAGTTGTTTCTGTGCAGGAGCCCAGCTTCAAGGAGAGCAGGAAGCGCAGGAGAGGATGGGGTGTGTCTGCTGCAGGCCGGGTCTTCCAAGGTCTTCTGCTCCCTGGCTGATTTGGTAAGAAGGAAGCTGTATGAAACAACTGTGGCCACAGAAACAGCCGGGATTTCATTTACTGGTGAAAAGCCCAGTCCAACTCAGTGTTTTGATGACCACTGAGTCTGCAGCCTCCAAATGGGATCATCCTTCATACTGGATGTCAGTGGCCACCATGGCCCCCCGCACGTACTCTGACATCACATTCCAGCAAGGAATACACATGGAGATGCATCCTGTTCTCAGCAGTCCTCTGCTCTAGCGCAAGACAGTTCCCTAGGAATGTGCAAGTATTTGAAATGTCTTTTGAGTTGTCATACTTCCACATTAAATAATACAGTCTGAGAACTTGATGTTTCTGCTCCTGGAGTCTACAGTCTTGTAGGCAGGATTTGGAACTAACCCTTAGTGTCAGACTCACAAAGCTGTATAGGTGATTAACTCCTTTGAAGGAAATAAGTCTTCTTCCACTTGCGCTGGGGAGTACTCACTGAGGTAGTGTCAGCTGGTGTAAATAAATACCATTGATTTGAACTTTTACATAGCCCAATAACACAGAAGGTTTAGAGGAACATATGAAGATAAAAAGAAATATAAACAGAGCTCTGAGTCCCAAATGTCTTTATGGTTACACCCCCACACACACTGAAAACAAACAAAGAAAAAAGAAAACCCTGAAATGAATCTGATACTGAAGTCAATCCTCTGAAATCTTTCCTTTTTCTGAGTCAGGTTTCTTACATGAATCTTTCAGTAAGCACCCATCTGTGTGTAGTCAAACTTTGGTTGTGCAGCATAGTTAAAACTTGTTATTTCTGAAGGTGATTTCAAAACCTCAGGTGCCTAACAGATAAGGTGCCTGTGAATTTAGGGTGGGTGGGGTCAGAAAAATGATTAAATGTTTGACTACCCTGCCTAAAGTGGGCTTTTGAATGAGACCAGGTTCTCCCATTCCTTGCTGGATGCAGCCCTTGAAGCAGACTGTTTCCTGACAGGAGCATTGTTTAACTTGAAGGTGCACAGCCAAGGAAGACAAAAAGGCAAGCAGAACGAGCACCGTCATGAACATATTATAGGGTCAGAGAAGCTCTTGAAGGTATAGGGAAATATCTGAGATAAAGAAAGATGTGGTGACAGGAGGTAATGTAATATGTTACTATTCTAACTTCCACCTTCTTCCATAGACAGTGAGTTTAGTATTCTCTCTTAGTATTTGATCCAAATTCTGGTGATTGTCTTGATTGTCTCTCCTACATTAAAATCAGGAAAATAATAAGTGTCTGCTTCAGACAGTTTTACTCCAGAGACAGATTTCAAATGTTTTTTCTCTGGTTTCTTTTTAAAGTGATACGAGTTTAGGCTCTTTAAAGACTTAGTGTTCCTATTAATCTAAAAGGTACTAAAATACCAACAATTGAATTTTCCTTTGTGCATGGGGCTTAAACAGCCACCTTTTTCACCCAGCATAAAACATGAATGCCAAACATGAATTTTTATTATTATAGTAAAGATGCCTACTTTTCTTACAGTCTTGTAGGTTCATTTTCCTGTTACACAGAAGGTAGTTACCCAGTGATTCAAGACGCCGCTGTTTAATGAAAAAATGCTTTATTATGTTTATTTCCTTTCATCAATGTTTCTAAGGCTTTAAAACAACAAAAAAAAGACAAAAAACCTTACAGTTCAGAGAGCATTCTGAGCTGGTTACTGTCCATTGTTGTGTCATGTTTCTTCCTTGATCTTTTTCTCTCTTTGAGCAAGCAATACGGGATGAAATTGTGCAATAACTGTTCAAAATGAAATTTCCAAATTGCAGTTGATTAATTTTACCCAAAATAAAATAACAGTCTCCAAAAGGAAAAGGCAAGTCTGTGACAAATGTTGAAAATAAACAAAAGTAGATGATAGGTTATATTATCAGGAAAGCTAGTTTACGTAATCAAGACTCTGTCACAGCCAACAGGCTCTTCCTTGGTCCCATCCTGCCACACTCATGAAACATTTAAAGAGTTTTAATATCACATTTCAAATGACACTTTTTGAAATTTTTCTTGTGTATAGTTTGCTAGTTTTTAAACCAACAAGAATATTAATAAGGTTTGAATTTTTTTCTTTTTGGTTTTTGTTTGTATCAGTCTCATGTTCAGCTGCTGTTCACTGATATTACAATGGTACAAAAATGAAGCTGTTGTTTTGGGTTTGTTTTATGAAAAAAAAATACTGTTCTTACTATGCTACGTGTGATGTGATTTTCCCTGTGGACTATCTTGATAGAAGTAACATGTCTCTGGAATTTAAATTAAACTAGATTAAATACCTGCAAAGATGTGCACTACAGATTTTTTTTTTCTTCCTCAAATCTCAAACATAAGCAATTATTTTGAAAAAAGAAAAAAATGCATGCAGACAAGCTAAAAGCACCAGGGGCAGCAAGAAATAAGGGCATTACCAGAAATAATAAAAGCAATCTGGCATTACAGATACTTAACCTCCACCTCTTCCCCTTTTTTTTTATCCTCAGTAAAGTAGGGATGTATTTTGAATGTCTCCACAAGCAGTGAAACAATAGCAGCTTCTCGGCTTATGGATATTTCTGTATCAGGACTCCAGTTGAGATCTTCAATGTAATCAAATTCATTGCATCATCATTTTGGCATTTTAATATAAATGAAATCATCAAAGAAACGACCCAATGCTACAGGGTTTTACTTGTAATGCTGTGCACAACTTAGATTTATCTGCTTTGACATATGATAACTCAGGAAGTAAACCAACTTATTAATAGTACAGTTCTGTGTATCCTCATCAACTGCACATGCAAGCATTTATATATCTGAAAACCATCAAGAATTGAAAGAAAAACTGTATCCCTTGTAACGTGTATGTGTCCTTGTTCAGGAGTACACAAAACCAAAATGAGATGTTTTCTTTTGGTGTTCGGCATTGTAAACGAATTTAAGTCTTCAATGCTAGGTTGAAGGTTTAAGTTTTTAGATTTGTAGCTGAAGTATATGATAACTGTACAACACTATTATCTCTCAAATAGTTCAGAGAAGCCTTGTGTCCACTGAAGAACCTAGACTCATATTTTCCTTTGCACATGAAGAAAGTTTTCATTGGAGAAAGCTACATAACTTCTGCTTTTTGCTGTCAGGCTGGTGATACTCCTTAGCCAGCCAAGTTGAACACCAACACCTTTCGAAAAAATAAGTTATATTCAGCCACACTTTTACCAGCACTCCAAGAGATTAGGGGAATCAGGCATAAGTGGGCCAGGAATGCAATTTGTAAAATACAGACATACTTGATTATCGGCTACAACAGTAACACTTTCATCAACTGGGATTCTGTCCTTGGTAATACAGCAGATTTGTAAAAGGCCTAAAGATGCGTAGATCCTAATTCTCAGGTCTGCCTTCTAGTTCTGTTTGTTTGAAGATTTTTTTTGTTTGTTTGTTTGTTTCTGTTTGTTCAATTTCTGTGTGGTTTATTCTGTAGGTTTCGGCAGAGTATATACATATGCACACATATAACCACACACGTATCTGTATTGTTTTGTAACTGTTTTCAGTCATCCTTTTTCTGCTTTGCATCATTTATTCATGTATCTTCCATATCCTCATTTATTTTTTGTGCAACTAAACCTTACAATAAATTATTATTAAATATAACTTGACAGTGACAGTCTTCATGTTTTGTTTTCTCCTGGGCATTCAAAAGAGAGAGAAGAAAAAGTGTGCGTGTGTGTGTGTGTGTGTGTAGGCTAGGGACTGCGCTTCTGTTCAGTAGCACAAATAGCGCTGAAATAGCTGTGGTGAGTGTCGAGAAGGCTGTAAAACCACACAGCTGTCAGACAGCAAGCTCCTCTTCCTACTTTTAAATCTGGGTTCAAGGATCCCTAATATATTTGCTCTTGCCAGCTGAATAGTACTGTTTGCCCAGCAGTGTGATAACACCTCCTGTGTGGAAAATCATGGACTTTTTTTTTATTCTATAAAGCTCTCAATCTGAGATTTCAAAGTCATGAATACACAGAACATTGAGCACATTTTCTTTCTCCCCTTGCCACATAGACTTCTTAGGCATTTATTTCTCAGGCCAAATGAATGTTATGTTGCGTTGTTCTTCATGTTGGCATTGTTCTAAAATTTTTACTTATTAGTACACCTACTGAGTGAAAATGTTTAAATTTTAGAAGTACCAACAATATTCACTTGTACATACGAATTGAAGGGTGCATTAGTGCTGCAGATTGCCATGTAATGCTGACACACCCAGGCTGGCACAGGTACCAGTGCTGGTCAGCCAGGGCAGCCTGGACCATGCATGACACAGCCAGCTTAACCTCCTGCAGCAAACCAGTGCTAATCAAATCAAGTCCAACATGCAAATACATGGCCTGGACATTGGTTACTTCATTCATAAGAAGGAAGCTAATTGTCTTTTCTTAGGTATATGCAGTTCACATAAATCTCCTCTGTCTGCCCTGGTGATGATTCTTCTTTTCTTCTTCCTGTGTCCCACGTGGTATGAAAATTGGATCCTCCATAATGGTTAACAGGCTAGAAGAACATTTAAAAAAAAAAAAAAAGTTTAAGGACTTTTCTGAAAATAACTTTGAAAATAAAAATGACAAATTTTCCTCGTGCTGATTTATTATTGGGAAATACTCAACCATCAATCAAAGTATTTTTTGTCTTCTTGTGTCCTATGAATAAATTTCAGATTCAATTCATATGAAAAAATAAGTTGTACTTTGAATATGTTTCACAGCTGTCTCATATCTCATAGGGTGCCTGGTAAAGTACTGAAGTATCAGTATCAGTGGAATGTTTCATTCTCTTCATGTACACATTTCGCATGCTGAAATAGTTACCTACATTAATCTCAAAAGATGAATTACTCTAAAGGTATGGACCATACTAAGACTTAGTCATGTCATTAACATGATGCTGCCTTGGTTAACGTCATGTTTCCGGAAAATGGTTTCTGAAGCAAATGGCTACTCCCTAGGCTATGATTACCCTAGGAAGAGCTTCATTCTGGTGTGAACAGTGACCAAAGAGGCAGAATGAGAGATATATAGAAATGGCAGAAGGTAAAAGGGCTTTTTTGTAAGTCTGTTTCTACAGCGAACTTCATTATACAGACATGCTGTTTGAGAGAAGTAGCTGGAAAACTGGAGTCACACCCACTATAAGGAAGAGGCTGTCTCCCTGAGCACATTACTTCTTCATGCTGTGACTTAGGGTATGAAGAGACAAGGCAGAAGCAGAAAAGTTGGGTCCTGTCTTTCTACTCAGGTCTTGAGTAGGATTATTAGGGGGAAAAAGTCACAGAGCTCCAAAAAGTTGATCGTTAAAATATGTATGATATGTATGTACATATGGTATACATGGTATGACAGGATACTTTTGTTTTTGTTTTTGTTTTGCTTCAGTTTTGCAAGCAGAAACTTGAAAAAAAAGAAGATTGTCAATAAATCAAAAGTATAAAATCTTGCAAAACAAAACAGCTACATGGAACAAATCTCTGATTATAATTAGTCTATTAAGAAAAAAAAAGAGAACAAGTTATACTTATATTTACAAATATTTATATGTTCCTGACTATAGTTTAAGATTAAACTATACAATTCAGGGAACAGGGGAACAGAAGCATCACATACAGAAAATATGGTAAGAAATATACAAAATATGAAATAGGAGTAAACTCCAGCGGATCTTACCTGGGCCTGAGTAGGGTACAAAGCGTTTAATAAGGCCTCTGTGATCTTCAGCCTCTTCCTCCTGGTGAAACACATTCAGTTAGAAATACAGTGGCGATAACTGCATCGTGCATGACAGTGTCCAAACTTTCTAATTGTAGCATAAAGGAGGTAGTGCTGGTATAGCTTACTTGCCCACTGAAACCAACAAAATCCAAGTAGTCTTTCCTCTGAAATGCAGACTGTAATGTGCATGAGATTAGCGCTATTTTGTAAAGATCTGTACACATATAAAAAGACCTCCTGAGCCAGGGTCAAGTACAATAATATATTGCCAGTAAACTCCAGAAGCTTCATATGATATGAAGGCTGCAGAACTGATCAGTTTTTTCAAGTTGAAATTATTGCAAGAAAGTTAATCTTTCAAGTCTACCTTTATTCAGTAGCCTCTGAAGAGGACAGTAAAGCTCTTAACACTTTCATACTTTCATGTCTCAGTATATCAAGCAAATTGATTTGTTACTCACTTTTTGCGATAAGCAGTGATGATGCAGAATATCATCAGGAAAACTAACAGTAAAAGAGCAGCAGATGTTCCTCCAGCTATGTAGATAATAAACCATTTGTGATCCCAAGTTGCTAGAATATGATTGTAATAAATATCATTAGAATTTTGTATAAATCATCATGAACTTTCCCTGACAGACTAAGCTGAAAATCAACAATTATGTAGGCACATTATCCCATGAGATCTCATGCTCAGTATTCAGACCTCACAACTGTTACCTCATTCCTAAAGTGCCTTTGTTATGCTGCACTAGTTCTTGTAAAAGCTGCGACTGAGATGACCAAAGGTGAGTGAACACAGCGCAATGGAAAAAAAAAAAATAGATGTCTTGTGTATTCCTTTTCCTCTCATTCCCTCCTGTGGTGAGAAAGCAGTCCAACAGCATACATAAGTGACTCGATACATAGTCAATAAAAGCACTCAGACTACTTAAATGAACATCTTTGACATTGTAAAGGTTGTCCCACAGGATATACCTTACAATTATGCAATAGTTCCATGAGCAACGAGACATTTTCTCAACCCCAAAAGGTTTTCAATTCAGTGCTGCTCACTTGTATCAGTTACTTTCTACTCCAATTCAAAACAAAATCTTTTCACTTTTTAATGAAAATATTTCCTCAAAAATTTTGATCACTTTTTTTAATAGCCCACTGCTGCACCTGCTTTGATGATGGATGTCAAGAAACTCACCCTATTTGTTCTAGTCTAAGCAAAAATACTTTCTTTGAGAATCACAACCAAGATAGGAGAAGTTACATTTATTGTAGCTTGAGGTTTGCTTAAAATGCATAATCTTCTTTAGTATAGAATCACATCTTCAAATAAATCTGTGGACCAACATGCAATAACTAGAGAGTTGAGACAGGCATGACAATATCTTCAAGTATGAATCAATATATTCTTAGAGTACTCAAGCTTGTGGAGAGGTAATGCAAATTTATTCTCATTTTTCAAATGAAAAAAGCTGGAGGAAAGAGAGCTGATGTACTCGAAGTCATGCTCGAAGTCCACAACACAAGTCCTCAGTATTGTTATGTATTTAAAACACAATTGTTTCTCATCAGTTAAGTGGTAGGATTAAAAAAAAAAAGGGGGGGCGGGGGGAGTATGTTAAACCACAGAACTTCAACTCAGCTTTTTACAGCCCACCACAGCGTGCTACTTCCTGCATCTCTGTTGCGTCTCTGCACTGGCTGTCTGCAGACTTGAGAGTAATAGCACTAAAAGCAAACAATGACAAATAGAAGATAACACAACAGTATGTAGTGTATTTGTGGCTAGCAGTAGCAGCACACATCTCAGTCAAATGATTTTATCAACTTCCAGCAATTTCAGACTTGCAGCAATCTCAGATGGCCCCATGTGGTAGCAATGTCACTATGAGGGTGTGAGTCTGTCCAAATATCTACTGAAGAAAAAATATTTCCTGCACAGTCTCCAGTTTCCCAACACGTAGGAGTAAAACAAAACAAGACATACAAAAACGTGAGGATCCTTTGGGATGGAAAAAGATAGGGAAGGCCTCATGGCGGCCTACATCTTCCTCAAGAGGGCAGCGGAGGGGGCATCACTGATCTCTGCTCTCTGGTGACAACAAGACCTGAAAGAACAGCATGGAGCCGTGACGGGAGGGTCAGTCTGGGTGCTAGGACAAGGTTCTTCTCCACAGGGTGGTTGGACATTGGAATAGGCTCCCCAGGGCTGTGGTCACAGCCCCAGGCTGACAGAGTACAAGGAGCATTTGAACAACACTTTCAGACATGGGGTTTGAGTTTTGGGTGGTCCTGTGTGGAGCCAGGAGCTGGGCTCAATGATCCATGTGGGTTCCTTCCAACTTGGGACAGCACATGAAGATGAAACCACAGCTGCCCCAAAGAGCTTTCATTCTGGATAGACAAGAAAATTACATGTTCCGTTCATAGACAAATGAAAAAAAAAGATCAGTATTGCTAATGACAATAATCTCAGCTAACCATCTGCTGAGCCATCACCAGTTGGCTTTTCTCCTGGATCAAAAAGGTTCATAGTTTCTTCTCTGGCTGCCATGACTACCTGTTGAAACTAGCTCAGGTACGCCTGTTTAGTGTTAATGTGCTCATTGGAAAGGATAACAAAAATTACTGATCACAGAAGAGCATTATTCTTGAATTCCAATATTATTTCACTAGAAAGGAAAAAGAATTCTCTCAGAGGTTTATGTTGCTGAAGGTATGTGACATAACAGAGAATGCTGCCTGATAACGCAAATGTTATCTGTCTTTGGTACTATAACCACACATAAAGTCACTCTACTTCCAGTATGTTTTCAGTTGCTACACACTTGAAATGACAGAGTAGTGCTTATGCATATGTCCAGCTTCAAGAAAAATGATTTTATTTATTTTTTCCAAGTGTTTGGCTACTTGTCACAGAAAACCATTATCTGTGCCAATGAGTACTTACAGAAATAAGGAGAAAACACTCTGTAAGCCACAAAGAAATTTTCAGATTTTTGCTTCTCTGTTAAAAATCACGTGTTTAATTATCATCTGGGTTGGGTGAATTTTGATAGAATTCCAGGCTTCAGTAGTATCTCCATCCAGCAGTCTAAGCCCTCTAGACATCATTTTTCTTTTCATGGCATTTCACCTTCAGTTTATCAGGTCAAGATAATAATCTCTGAATGAATGAGTTTGGGAGCTGAGATTATCAGCCGCCAGTTAAATTTGGATGAGAAAAGTCATTAGATATTTTAGAAGTAATAACAACTCAAAAGTCCTTTTGCCTTTTCTCGTCTTAATGAGTAACGCTTTCCCGAGGCATTTGTTTTCTTTAGCTATACAAAACCTATTGTAATTACTGTCTTTAACATAACATTCAAGGTTTTGAAGAAACATGTCACAGGCTTGTCATGTCAAGGCAATATGCTGATGGGAGTAAAATTCCTATTATTAGACAGTGTCCTCCCTCCTCTAGCTTTTAGCCTTGGCATCTACAAGACTTTGAAACTTTTCTAGATGAAGGTTTTAGTACACTGACTTTGATTTTAAGGGTAAAGCACTGATGGGGCAGGCATTTATTTGTCCTAACAAGAGATTTGAACTGCACTGTGAATATCTTCATGTAGCTTGTCGCATGCCTTGCTGGTCTGGCATGTAAGCTATGCTAACTAGACATCACTAAATAGTTTTGCCCACAAGTAAAAGGCAGAAATCCAATGTGAATGCATTCATGCACTGAGAAAAGTGCTTTGTTGAGTAGAGACCCACAAACATAGACTCATATCTTGAATTCATGCAGGAAGAATTCATTTATGAATAAGGAAGCTAATTTCACTCCTACCTTCATTCTCCTCACCAACTACTACAGCATTATGTTGTGCCTGTTCTCTGTGCCACAGACGTGCTTCTGCCTTCTCCCAGCTCAGAAGGACTGTGTGATAACTCTCTATGACTGGACAAGGACTGCCCAGCTTCTCGTCTGCCATTTTTTTAACGCTGGATTTTTCCTCTGCTGGTCTGTTATCTTTGTGATTATTTGGTTCCTGTTCTCTGAAACTGAACGCATCAGGAACCAGTCCTTAAGGTGAAAAGGCTCCTTTGTAGCCAAAATAGCACTGGAGACAATTTAACAGTGCTCTGAAACACAACTGACTTGCTATTACCATTTTAGATGTTAGTTGTGTGTGTTGCATGCTGTTGGATGTGATTTGGCAAGAAAAATTACAGTTTCAAATGATATATTAGTCGATTTCCATATCCTTGAGGAATAATTGACTCTTACAGGCAGCTACACAAATTTTGCATAGAGCTCAATCATGTAAGACCTTTGTGTTTTAAGAGACCAAGCAGGCTGACAGCCACATCTGCTGTATTTAGGGGTCATCATGTATGCAGATTCATCTTTGTATACTACCAAGAACCAATGGTACAGGTAGAGGCTGCCATTTGAAAACCTGGAGGTCTAAATCAGATAAAGGGAGCCGATTTTCAACTAATATAACCCTTAACATAAATATCATCCCTAATTAAAATACAACCATCAATTCAGTTTTCCAGATCTATTGGGAACATACAACACAAAACTTTATTTTTTTTTTCTTTTTTCATCTAAGAGAGCTTACTATCCCACTTTCTGCTAAAGCAAGAAAAAGCTTTTTAAGTCTTTCTAACAATGGCTAGGTCTCCAGGATGCAATAAGATTTTGTTTTTCCATGTTTTTCATTTTTCAATTTCTTCATGTGACTTCTCCCTTTCTTTTGCATTTATATACCATGAAAAGGTTATGTCTGCTTCTTTCCTTCAGAAACATGCTGAAAATAATAAACCTAATCAAAGGGAAAAATACGGTAAGTAAAATCAGGTGTGAAATTTGGTGACATGGCCAATCTCCATATTGGCTGAATTTTCAGAAACAGAAATACAGTGAGGAGCGTACCAGAAATTAATCTGAAATCTCTTGAACATGTTTTATAGTTACGTTCAGCCTTCTGTTTCTGCAGCTGTTGTTCCACAAACCTACACTAGTTTACATACATGTTGCTTTATGTTTTCCAGGTTTTAAGGTCAAAAACAGATTTGCAGAGCTGCCATTTCAGCTGGAAATTCATGTTACTGTAAAAGAAAAATAACAATATTTAGTGAGATAGAGTGGGCAATGATATTGAATGGATACCATGGTTTTGTTTTCACTGATGCTGGAAAACGTTAAATGCAGCACGCTGACTTCTACTGACGTAAGTGCAAGAGTAGCCAAGGCTTTTCCCACACTTGAATACCTGTTCCCCTACGTCTCCTTTTTCTTCATACTACTTTCTTCTTATTTCTCCTTGCAAAAATACTTTCACCTTTAGAAAAGTTGCAAGCTTCCTTTTTCTACTGTACAACCTGAATCTGTGGTTTTAGAACTATTAACATTTCTGCAGATAATTGCATGTCCTTATTTTATATCTCCTTCCCCACATGCTTCCTCCTTTTCAGAAATTCTTGAGATCTTTTAAAACACAGCTTCTCTTAAGAAAAAATAAAAAGTTTATTATCTTCCCTCTTTCTCTCAACCAAAACAGAGTTTTCTCTATTACTATTTACAAAGCAACTGTTCTCCAAGCTCCTAGACTGAGTATTTCTGAACATCTCTGGCAGTGGTCAAGGTAAGATTTGCACACCAACAGAATAAAAACATTGGAAGAGTTTGGTACCAAATCCAAGCTAGAGTGTGGCCTAGCTGTAAAACTAAGCCAAAGAAAATGAAGTGACAGAATTGATAGAATATACACAAAAATTAGCATATAAAGTTTCTGTCACCACTCTTTCATTCAAGCCTTATCAAAGCAGAGTAGGTAACTCTGTGTTTATGAGGGTTTTCACAGGGTCTGTGGGAGCTAACACCTTGCCCATCTCTCCTTTCCCCTTTGTGTTTTTCCATATCTACTTGGAGCTATTAATTATGTGTTATGAAACATTTCCAGACTTTAAAGACAATTGGAAATCTTTGATGCTTCACTTCTTTTGGAATAACAAGAAAAATAAAATAAAATAAAATAAAATAAAATAAAATAAAATAAAATAAAATAATTGTATGTCATAATGCAGGGGCTTTTAGAGGGAGACAGTGGGCTGTTTTCTGAATCACATTATACTTCCGCTTCTTCAATGGTTTCATACCTTTTTTTCTCCAACAGTAATGTATAGGTATGCTGGTGCTGTTAAAACCAGCAGTGATAAATGGGATTTGCTTCAAGATCAAAAGAAACATGAAACTAATGTGTTTTTTCATTTGCTTTTTGTTTGTTTGTTTGTTTGTTATTGTTTTTCTAAGCAGAAAGAATTTGCATAGGTAGGACATAATTCTTAAAGATAAGATTTTTTTTTTTTGCAACTCAATTTAGTTTTGATACAAGAAACACTTTGCGGTAAACAAAATATTTTCATTGCTCTACAATTTGTCAATGCTTTATTATATGAATACAATCCATATTTTGAAATTTGAATGTTTAAAATTTTCAGAGGTTAGAGGAATTACCTGACATATTTCATTACACTTTCATGGACTTTTGTGGTCAAATATTCAGAGTGAAACAAGTCAGCTTTTTCTTCCCAAGTGCATTCTCAGTAACTGTAACTGATCAAGCATGTTCTGAAGCTTTATACCNCTCCTTTTTCTTCATACTACTTTCTTCTTATTTCTCCTTGCAAAAATACTTTCACCTTTAGAAAAGTTGCAAGCTTCCTTTTTCTACTGTACAACCTGAATCTGTGGTTTTAGAACTATTAACATTTCTGCAGATAATTGCATGTCCTTATTTTATATCTCCTTCCCCACATGCTTCCTCCTTTTCAGAAATTCTTGAGATCTTTTAAAACACAGCTTCTCTTAAGAAAAAATAAAAAGTTTATTATCTTCCCTCTTTCTCTCAACCAAAACAGAGTTTTCTCTATTACTATTTACAAAGCAACTGTTCTCCAAGCTCCTAGACTGAGTATTTCTGAACATCTCTGGCAGTGGTCAAGGTAAGATTTGCACACCAACAGAATAAAAACATTGGAAGAGTTTGGTACCAAATCCAAGCTAGAGTGTGGCCTAGCTGTAAAACTAAGCCAAAGAAAATGAAGTGACAGAATTGATAGAATATACACAAAAATTAGCATATAAAGTTTCTGTCACCACTCTTTCATTCAAGCCTTATCAAAGCAGAGTAGGTAACTCTGTGTTTATGAGGGTTTTCACAGGGTCTGTGGGAGCTAACACCTTGCCCATCTCTCCTTTCCCCTTTGTGTTTTTCCATATCTACTTGGAGCTATTAATTATGTGTTATGAAACATTTCCAGACTTTAAAGACAATTGGAAATCTTTGATGCTTCACTTCTTTTGGAATAACAAGAAAAATAAAATAAAATAAAATAAAATAAAATAAAATAAAATAAAATAAAATAAAATAATTGTATGTCATAATGCAGGGGCTTTTAGAGGGAGACAGTGGGCTGTTTTCTGAATCACATTATACTTCCGCTTCTTCAATGGTTTCATACCTTTTTTTCTCCAACAGTAATGTATAGGTATGCTGGTGCTGTTAAAACCAGCAGTGATAAATGGGATTTGCTTCAAGATCAAAAGAAACATGAAACTAATGTGTTTTTTCATTTGCTTTTTGTTTGTTTGTTTGTTTGTTATTGTTTTTCTAAGCAGAAAGAATTTGCATAGGTAGGACATAATTCTTAAAGATAAGATTTTTTTTTTTTGCAACTCAATTTAGTTTTGATACAAGAAACACTTTGCGGTAAACAAAATATTTTCATTGCTCTACAATTTGTCAATGCTTTATTATATGAATACAATCCATATTTTGAAATTTGAATGTTTAAAATTTTCAGAGGTTAGAGGAATTACCTGACATATTTCATTACACTTTCATGGACTTTTGTGGTCAAATATTCAGAGTGAAACAAGTCAGCTTTTTCTTCCCAAGTGCATTCTCAGTAACTGTAACTGATCAAGCATGTTCTGAAGCTTTATACCCCATGCCACAGCTCTTCATGCTGCCAACGGATGTCTGCTAGCACTCATTTATTACCACTAACAAAGGCAGTACCAAGGACACCAGAGAGCTGGTCTGAATGCTACAACACGAGAAGAAGAACTGGGGTGGTACCAGAACTGTGTTTTCAAAATGCATTCTACAGAGAAGAACTAAAACTGAGCCCTTTTTTCAGTCATAACAGAACATAGGACTAAAAGTGAGATTCAGCTCACAGTTTGAGCAATCCAATTTTGTGTGTCTACATACGGATACCTAAGCTCCCATTATAATCAAACTGTGACAATAGTCACAGCAAAGCCTGAAGAGTTATTCATCTCTCCCTGCAGAAATTCTTTACATGAACAAAGCACAGGCCACTCTACAAATTTTTACATGTTCGAAGAGGAGTTTGCTCTTAGCTCCCTATGGAAGACCTCTTCCCAGGGACCCAGGTCCATACCCCACAGTGTGCTGTGGTAATGCAGACTGCCCCACATCTTCCAGCGAACACCAAAATCCTCCTGCAAACTCTGGCAGTTTCTCCTCTTCCAAAGAGTCTCCTTCCTAGCATCAAATCAGTTTCTCACAAGCAGGTCTTAATTTCTATAATGAGATTAGACTAGCTTAAACCAGCTTCTTTCTGTGGAAACTGGACTGATTGTTATCTTTGCCATCTTTCACATGCTGCTCATTAGAATATGGTATTTGAATAAATCAGTTTGTTATTGAAGTGTTATTTCATATGGGAAAAGGTGCTAATGCCTCAGAAGGTCCTGTCGGTGGAAACATTTACCACTGCTTTCGTTACTTACCAACCACAGTGAAACTCATCACATAGGTTTTATTTCTTCCGGTAGCCATGCAGCGGTATCTTGCAAAGTCAGAGGCTGTGACATTTTGAATGACAATCATGGAGCTTGCCTGACCAGAGCAATCCACCAGTGCACGCTTTTTGAAATCTGAACCAAAGCGTCGCCCTCCTGATGAATTACACAGGACAATGGTATCTGTCCCATCTGCTTTAATCCTTTCCCACTTCACTTGCTGCACTGAATCTCCAATGCTGTGAGGGCAAGTAAAGGCGACATTTTCTCCTGGCTTGGTAAACACAGGATTACTTTGTGTCTCAGATATTTCAAAAGCATCTGCTGAAAAACAAACAACAAAAAAGAAAAAAAAAAACTTCATTTCTACCTATACACGAGTCTATTTTAGTGCTTGTTTAGACCAAACAGTCTTTGTGGAATTTAGAGGTTGTACTGACATTGCAAGAAGGCTATTTCTATAAATTTTGAATATATTAATGTTTTATTAATGGTTTCAGCAAGTATTCAGCAGTGTAAATTATGAGACCAGTCTAATAAAATTTGTCATAGTCTTGCTCTGCTTTCACACTGATTATAAAAATAAAATAGTTTCATGTGACCCTCAGGACATATTAGTAAAGTATGTTACAAGACATTCCAGCCTATGAACTCTAATTCACAAAACTCACCATTTTAATAAAAATATACTTAACCATTCCTAAACTTGTGAGAAACCTGTGTGACAGCCAGGCTGTTTGAAAGGACACTTACAGATAAATTCGAGATAACAGCCACATACAAACCATAAACTATTTCTTAAATCATTTTGACTGAAATTTCCTTTTTCTGAGTTATTATTTTTAGTAATAGAATTCACTGTTTACACATCAAATAAATAATGAAAAAATATTCAGTAGAAAGCTTGTCAATGTTTCTGATATTCAGAGCCACTTGGCTTCTAAAAGCACCTTTGTAATGCATATATCTCTTAGTTAGGACTAGCAGTGTCATCTTTTTGAAGACTTTAGTGTTGAAAATGATTAATGATCTGACTGCTTTTTGTACACTGTAGAAGGATCAGTCTTTCAAATTGTTCAATGAGATTTTTTTTATGTCTTTATGTCAAAAAGTAACACTAGTGTATAGTTATGGGCTTTCCTCTATGCAAGGTAACAACTGCAATCTGTGAAGGAAAATTATTGAAGTTGCATAGGAAAAATGATATTCATTACTCACCTCAAAATTTGTTAAAAAAAAAATAATTTAAAATNCTAGTGGGAGGTGTCCTTGCCCATGGCAGGGGGGTTGGAACAAGATGATCTCTAAGGTCCCTTCCAACCTGAACCATTCTATGATTCTATGAAAATGAAGCTATAGTCAGATTCATGGGATGGGACGGTTACAGTAGCAGTCTGGATGGAGCATAATACTATAGGAGTAAATTTAGAACCTGCTTGTTATAACTTTTTTTCCTGAAAATCTAGGTGGAAAAAATTCTGGTAAGCTAAATTAATTGGAATGCTGGTGGTGCCAGAGTTTTTAAAATCATAGGTACTGGAGAAATCATCAATACAGGTGACACAGCTCAGCCTCTAAGCTGCGTGCAAAAAGTAACAGGATTTCATGTGGGCAACGATACTGCCCCTAAATTCAGGAACAAGTGATTCCATTCATATTGACAGGATGAAAGCTTCCTTGTGGCAGTCTGACTTGTGATACTTGCCCAGTCTCCATGAAACAATGAAAAATAAAAACGAAAATGTCTAGTCTACAGTTTATAATAGTTTATCAATGGAACACAGCTCAGAAAAATTACAGTCCCTCTGCCTTTGGAGACCAGAAGTATGACTGAAATATTGAAATACTGAAAGACAAAGGGAGCAGTGTCTAATGAGTTTACCTAAAAAAATAAATGAGGAACTTGAAGATCCATGAAGACTGCAATGAAGGAGACGGAAAGTTCATGATAGGCAAGAACAGAAAAGAAAGAAATTCATTAAACCCAAAAGAAAGTATAACACAGTGTATTAACTTCTTGAACAGCTCACCAAAGACAGCTAATTTTCTCTTACTGAAGATGACTACCAAAGCTGGATAATCATTTAAGATATAATGCAGGTTCCAGCAAGAATTTACTTAGAGAAGTCTGATTATTATTCATATCAGGCTAAATGACTACTGTGATGGGACTCTATACTTGCAAAATACGTTCCTGAAGTTTAGTTCCTTAAAAGCCTCTATACTAGAACAAGTATTTTTACTTTATTATTACTTTTAGAGAGAGCAGGTTCAGATCTGATAGGGAAGAAGGGTAAATAAAAAAGAAATTGAAATCGAATCTCTCTTTTAACCATCATATTCTTACAGGTCAGATGCTTTCCTCCTGTTCAACTGTCCAGATCACCATCTTCCCATAACTGCCTACTTTACAAATATTGCATGTTCTTCCTTGAGAATCATAGAATGGCTTGAGTTGGAAGGAATCTCAAGGATCATCAAGTTCCAATCCCTGTGCCACAGGCAGGGTTGCCAACTGCTAGATCATACACTAGATCAGGTTGCCCAGGGCCCCATCCAACGTGGCCTTGAATACCTCCAGGGACGGGACATCCACAACCTCTCTGGGCAGCCTGTTGCAGCACCTTACCACTCTATCAGTGAAAAATTTCTTCCTGACATCTAATCTAAATCTCCTTTTCTTTGGTTTAAAATCACCCCCCCCTTGTCCTATCACCCATACAAAAAATTGATTTCCCTCCTGTTCATAATCTCCCTCAAAATATTGGAAGGCCATAATGAGGATTCCTTGCAGCCTTCTCTTCTCCAGGCTGATCAAGCCCAACTCCCTCAGACTGTCTTCGTAGGGGAGGTGCTCCAGCCCTCTGATCATCTTTGTGGCCCTTCTCTGGACCCTCTCCAACAGCTCCACATCTTTCCTGTGTTGCAGGCCCCAGACCTGGATGCAGTACTCCAAACAGGGCCTCACGAGGGCAGAGCAGAGGGGGACAATCATCTCCCTCATCCCACTATCCACACCTCTTTTGATTCAGCTCAGAGAAGTCTTCTTCACTGTGCAACTTTTGCTGTCTACTTCTGCTAATAAGCAATCCTTAATGCTACCCATTTTTTCCTCTGGAGTCTCCACATCTCCTCATCTGCTCCTGTGTCCATGCTTGCTGTCCTACTCATTTCCTGCCAATGCCACCCTGAACCCCAGGTGCTTCTCTTGTCTAAACATACTTGTTAGGGAAATTATGTGTATGATGATGTACCTCTCTCCTTCTGGAGGAATCCCACCTGACCCAAAAGGCAGCAACAAGGGCTATATAAAAATGGCCTTCCCTGCTGCACTGCTGTACATTTGCTAGAAAAATATACATTACACATATGGGAAACTGTGAACAGTGAGATAAAACATTTTCCACAACAGTCATGAAAATCTCTTCTGTCTTTTAATTAAGTAGTTAACTCTGTGTGTTATATTTGCCCAACAATATATCACAGCTTCCTAATAACATCTAATACTGCAATATACCATTGTGTTCTGCAGCCTGTACATTACAAGGCTAAGGTTGCCTTGCAACTTCAGTGAAGAATTTCCAGGATGCAAATTTTAATATATTTGTATAATTTGGAGAGTTTACATATAATAAATGATATGATAATAAGTAGAACTATATAGGAACAGCCAAATTAAAATAGAAATATTTCTGAGATTCTCAGTCATTATACATTCTATCACAGTTATTTACACAGACATTGTGATAGATTTTAGTTTTTTGCTTTGCATGTGTATTTTACTTGGCACCATGAAGCAATATTTAGGCATTCACACGCCTGATGAAAGACATAAATCACTTTGATCCTTACAGTACGGCACCATGCAAAACTTAGATGATTATGCAATGCACACGCAGTGGAGAACCATGCCTACATATTTCTAATTCAATTTTCCAAGTACACTAAAGTGTTTCAGGCTTTTGTTTTAAGCAATTGTTCTATTTTTATTTTGACATCCACATCAGAGCTGTTCTTTCATCCTCCTTCGCCTCTGCTTAACCACTTGCTTTATTTAGCATCTTTCAGAACACAGTTTCTTTGCTTTCAGCCCAGTTGCGTGGGATAAGCACCTCCTGCTCTGAGAAATACTTCTGTGGAAAAAAGGCACACCCGCGTACCTTCACCCCCGCATGTACACAACTCAAGGTGACACACCATGTCAACATTTCAGAAATGCTTTGAAAATGTACTATTGCTTCTGATAAAAAGAGACTTCCCCCACCCTCTGCTCATTCTGGACACAGCTGTCTGCTTGCCCCCCAAAGTGGCCATGTCGTCTTTCCTCCTGGAGACAAAGCAGTAGGTGGTGCCTGACCTTAAATGTCTCCAGGGATGGGGCATCCACCACATCTCTGGGCAACCTGTTCCAATGCCTCACCAGCCCTATTATAAAAAGCTTTTTCCTTATCTCCAATCTTAATTTTCCCTCTGTAAGTTTGCAACTATGATATTTTCCGTATTTTAGTATTTTGCAACTATACATCTTTACAGTTGGTTCAGGTCCATTAGAAATACACAGAAGAAAAAAATCAAGCTCTCAAACTTAAAAAAAAAAAAATCTTTCAGTATTTTCTGGGAAGTATATATTAGATATATAGAGGCATAAAGGAGTGCAAACCAGCTACTTAGGATTTAAAGGATCTTGCAACTAAGTTAAAATTCAGCAGCAGAGAAATGTATGAAGTTAAGAAATAACACTTTGGAGGTAAAATAAAATAATTCTGTAACTTTTCTTTCCTTGCTACAGGGAACTAAAAATCAAAATAAATGTTATGTAAAGGTTTGTTCTTCATTCTTCTTCATCTCCTCAGTCTTCACTTATTGTTTATGATCCATATTTTATCAAAGTGGATGAAAAGAAAAGCTATACTGGGAAAATGCATGTCACATCATATGTCTGTGTGTATGAGCATGTGCACACATGTCCATGTGTGCAGGTTTGTGCCTCCTTGCTCACATCTTAGAATCACAGAATCATAGAATATCATGACTTGGAAGCCACCCATAAGGACCATCAAGCACAACTCCTGGCTCCACACAGGACCACCCAAAACTCAAACACTTTGTCTGAGAGTGTTGTCCAAATATTTCTTGAACTCTGGCAGCTTGGGGCCATGACTATTGCCTTGAGGAGCTTGTTCCAGGGCCCAACTACCTTCTGCTGAAGAACCTTTTCCTAACACCCAGCCTGACCCTCCCCTGATGCAGATCCATGCTGTTCTTTCAGGTCTTGTCATTGTCACCAGAGAGCAGAGATTAGCGATGCCCCTCTGCTCCCCTCGTGAAGAAGCTGTAGGCTGCTGTGAGGCCTCCCCTCAGTCTCCTCTGCTCTGGGCTGAACAAACCAAGGAACCCCAGCTGCTCCTCATACATCTTGGCCTCTAGGTCCTTTGCCATCTTTGCAGCCCTCCTTTGGATGCTCTCTAATAGTTTTATGTCCTTCTTATACTGTGGTGCACACAGTGCTTGTGGTGAGGCCACACCATTGAAGGGCAGTGGGAGGATCCCTCCCATCATCTGGCTGGCAGAGCTGGGCCTGATCTACCCCAGGGTATTGTTGGCCATTTTGATTGTCAGGGCAGAACAGGACATCACAATTGAAGCCGTACAGGATAGAAAAGTCAGGAGAGTAGAGAAAGGAAAGGGTGTGAAAAGTGAAACTAGCTTGTAAGGACAAATACATTTTCAAATATATTCCCCCCAAATGTTTCTCAGGAGAGAAAGCCAATGGCATCAGAATAGTCAACAGAGTATATACTCACGTTGCCCAGCCCTGCAAGCATTATAATGCCTGGGAGTGCAACGTGAGGGTGAACTTTTTTTTTTTTTTTGCCTTGCATCTCAGAATGTATTTATTACTTTTAATGGACTGCTTTATGATCCAAAAATATATTGAAGAAATATTTCACAATAAGTTTGTTATGCATTTGGGAACTAGGTAAGAAAATAAAAGAAATCAATATATCATCAACATTCTACACTGAATGTTTCCTTTCCATTTCTTTTTGTCTTTATTGAGTTATAAATTATATTGCCTGTCAGACAAACCAGCTGAAAGAAAAGTTCATCATTAGAAATATTAGCAGTAGAAAGAGTAGAAAGATGAGAAAACTATCTGAATCTCTAAATCTCTTTACTTTCTACTTTTCACCTACCTCTGTTCATTTCACAACCTAACATGTATTTTTCCAAATAAAATATTTTCTGTCCTAGATAAATTAATACTGTATCTCCTTAATTTCAAATATCTTAAAGCTGTCCCTGTACACTTTCTATTCTCCCTTGCAATTGCATCCAGTGATGATTTCCAATTCCATTATCTCAAAATTTCATCCATTATATTTACATTTTGAGAAATAAATCCCAATGTAATAAAACTCTTGGATCTAGATCTAGGTGTCACAGAAGTGAATGTTGATACTAGAGATAATATGCTAATTAAGTTGAATTTCACAGTAGTTCCTGCAGTGGCATAGAATTAGGGATTAGTAGTTGGGAAGATAAAATATTTTTGGTTTATGAAAGCAGGGAAATTCTTGCCAAAAAATAATCCATTACAGTTGAAACCACTGGATTCAATTTCAGGTTACTTTTTAATTTCTTAACTTCATTCCCACAGTTTGGACAATGTTCTGAGGTTCCTGCTAGGTCACCTTTACCTGCTTATGTTTCCTTTTTATGTTTCAATTTAGTCTCGAGCTTCTTGTTCATCCATTCAGGCATTCTTACTCAATTTCTTGCTTGTCTTGATCAACCATTGGAGGAGGCTATCTTTCAAAACTAACAAACTCTCCCACAGCCCTTTTTTCTTCATCACACATAGGATTCTTCTAAGCAGATATCTGAAGCCCAGAAGATCTTGATCTTTTACTTTTATCACCTTCTAGTGGATCATGAAATCTACAACCTCATGGTTATTACAGACAAGGTTGTCCCTGATCTTCAGAATTCCAACAAATTCTTCCTTTACTGTGAGTTTAAGGTTCAGCAGAGTGCCTCCTCTCAGCAGCTACTTAATCATCTATGTGAGAAATTTATTATTAATACGCTCCAGAAACCTCCAGAAATACTTGTGCTCTGCTATGTTGCCTAGCACATGTAGTTTAATTTGCTTATGAGTATCAGAGAACAGCAAGCTTCCTCTCCTGTAGTCTGAAGAAGGCCTCATCTACTTCTTCCTCTTAAGGACGTTGGCATCAGACACCCATCACTGCATCACCCATGTTGATCTGCCCACTAATCCTGACCCATAAATTCTTGGATGGCTTGTCATCCACCGATAGACAGAATGTCCTGCATTCCCACTGCTTTCTGACACTCCCTCCTTGCTAACCTGTCCTGTCCTTCCTAAAGAGCCTTTTTCCAGCCATTGCAGCACTTGAGTCGTGTGAGCCATCCTAATGAGATCATAGTCTTGCAGCTGCATGCAGAGTTCTGATTCCTTGTTTGTTCCCCCTGCAGGGCGCACTGGACCACAGACACTTCATATGGTCATGCTGATTTCCAGAAAATCTGTGAGTGCTTCCCCACAATGCTACCCCTCAGCATTTCCTTATTTCTGTGCATACATTTGGGGTAGTATCCTTCTGCCTTGATTTGTTGTTTTCAAGGTTTTCCTGTCCATGTCATACCACACAATTTGCTTGTCAACCCACTCTACTTGCTTGCTCATTCAAGAGTTGTCATCCGTCTTTCCTGTTTTTCTGATTTAAAACTCCCCTCACCAGTTTTGGGACTGATCAACCTGATGGCAAAAATGCTTTTTTCCTACTTTCTCAGCTGGATCCTGTTTCCTCCTAACAGTTTTTGATCATCAAAGAGGTTTCCTGCTGATAAAACCCAACAAACAGCAAGTTGTATGAACAGATGAACAGATCAGAAGTGATGCTCATCCCCAAATTATCACACATGAGTTAACAACTATAGTATCCATTGACACAATGTGCTTTCTGAATGTTTTTTCCTTAACTGAATGTTTTTTTCTCCGTAACATTGCACATTCTGATACAAATAGAGTAACCAAGAGTACTTAATACTGTTATTATTCTTAAAAACAAATCAGATATTCAAAATGAGGAGAGGAGGAGAGGAGAGAGAGGGGGAGAGGGAGAGGCCTTAGATGGAACATTTTAGCTATCTTATAAGGTGATAAAGAAATTGGAGACAATTCTGAAGAATAGGGAAATGAAGAATCATGAGCTAAGAAAAGTTAACTATTTTTGTTTAGAACAGAGGGTTGACTGAAGTCTTCCTTTTATTTTTCAAAGGGAAGAACTGCAATGAATAAGCTCTATATTAAGCAAGAGATATTTAGGTTAGATGTGATGGGGAAAAAACTTCATTCCACATCTGATTAACATTAAATCACTATGCAAGAATATTGTGCATAGATTTCCAACATGGGAATTGGTTATGGATGATGTTTATCCTTCCTCAGAACAGAGAGGTTGATGAGATGAATCTGCAATATATTTTCCTGAATTTTCCACAATTCTGTAATTCATTTTGATCTAAGCTTTTCCTCTGGAAAGGGAGCTTTTTCTTCTACTCTACTCCAAACAGGCATTGACAGAACAAGGGGTAACGGTTATAAACTGGAAGAGGGTAGATTTAGACTGGATATAAGGAGGAAATTCTTCACTGTGAGGGTGGTGAGACGCTGGAACAGGTTGCCCAGAGAAGTCGTTGATGCCCCCTCCCTGGAAGTGTTCAAAGCCAGGCTGGATGGGGCTTTGGGCAGCCTGGTCTAGTGGGAAGTGTCCTTGCCCATGGCAGGGGGGTTGGAACAAGATGGGCTCTAAAGTCCCTTCCAACCTGAACCAGTCTATGATTCTATGATTCTGTGATTTCTTCCCTAGCTTTTTATACTGAAGGGGCATCCAATCCTTAGCTCATCACAGAAGTTAGAAAGAAAGAAAAGCAGTGTTTAACAGGTCAATAACCACAGCAGAGGTGAGAAAAAGGCAGTTTCACTTGGCTCCATCCTCTTTCTTTTTAATTAGGTGCTGACAATGTTGTTGACACTGTGTGAAATACAGAGATAGTCCTTGCTCTGGGGAGCTCGGAGTCTAAGAGCTGAGGAATGAAGATCCCTTCTATGTGCTTTAAAGGGATAATTTTTCACTGTAGATCTATGAATTGCAATCCAAATTGAGACAAAGATAAATAGAAAGTAAGCTATTTCAGGTGAATAGGAACTTGGAAAAAAATCTATACAATGTGCTGCTTTTAGCAGGCAGAAGAACATTAATATAGAAGTAAGCACTGAGTGGCATGGGTATCATCATACTAGCTAAGAATAGAAAAGCTCTGTCTCTGCTATCACAGAAGAGGTTGACCACTATTTAAAATACGGGAGAACTTCACGGTACATCTGGCATTTAAATACTCTGTTAATGAACTTCCATTCTTATTTAAAGTTACTTAGCAAAACACATCCCTGTACAAATGGCCCATTGTCGCTTACTACAAAGCCGCAAATTTACTCATGAATCAAAATAAAAATAATAATGAAAAGGAAAAAATTCAAATAGTTTAACAATAAAAATAATTATGCAGCTATGCATAATTCACATTACAAGATGGGAAGGGAAGGAAAGTTAAGGGTAAAGGGGGAAGGAAAGCAAAAAGGAAAAGAAAGGAGAAAGGAGAAAGGAAAGGATTTTGGAATTCCTGCTGCCTGTTTGCTATAATTAAGTGTATAACTGGACATTGAAAATATTGCCAGCTGAGTACTGTGATGTTTAAACTGGCCATCCAAGACCATAGTAAAACATGCATCTCTATACACACCCGATCAACAGACTAGTAGCATATACCACTCCTTTAGTGTTCTTTCATGTACAATTAAAATTACAAAAAAATCTGCATTTTAAATGATTTCTCTTCTGGACAGCAAGCATATGAAATAACATCGTTTTGATACTTAGAAATTCCTGTGTGATGCCTCCAACTCTAATGTTTCTTCCATGAGTAGTGACTTTATTCACTGTTCCTCACATTTTATATGGCACCTAAAATCAGTCTTCAATCATACGTGTCTAAGCACTGTATATAAGGAATGATTGTCTTCAAACTGTTCCTTAAGAGAGGTGAAATATTGTAACTATTGAGCGATCCTACATAATCTTTACACTTCATAGAAAAAATGTGCAAGGAGTTTTCTCTGAAAGTATGGGTTCTGTTTGTTTAGTGCAGGACTCTTTGTGACTCATAAAATGTAGGAATATTAAGAGAAAAAAGCTCTTGCATTCTCTTCCAAAAACTGTTGGATGTATACTCACATTACAAGATAAAGGAAGCAATAGATTAACGCAGCTGGCAAATATCTGCCTGTGGGATAACTAGGCTATTCTTTTCCAAAGTATTGATGTGTAGTGATGGCAGAATATACTCTCAAATTCTCTGCAATTATGTTACAGAATTTCAGCATTGTATCCATTTGTAAAAATATCCTGTATCTACATAACATGTGAAGCTGTTATGCCCCAACTATTGCTTTTTTGTCTATGTCTTTGAGTAACTACCAATAAAGAAAGCGTTGGTAACATTTTGCAGCCTGGGAGAGTTGCTTTGCACGTTTCATGGATGTCCTAGGAATTTTAGCCAAAATTTAAGGCAAAAAGAACAAAATATGCCCTAACATTTTTATCTCACCTCCTGAAATAGCCCCGGGACCAATTTGAGACCACATCTAGTAAAAAAATCCATTGCTACAACAATTATGTCAAAAATCGATCTGAGTGGTGATTTATCAGCGCTTTTAGGGTCTTCCGTCTGTCAGTGATGCAATGAGGATAGTGTTCCAAGAAAAGACTTCTACAACGAGAGCTATAACTTCCTGTTTCCTGGGATTTTGGGTCCTCGTGACAACTCAGTAATT
The DNA here is from genome assembly GCA_013396635.1 of Penelope pileata. Taxonomy (NCBI): domain Eukaryota; kingdom Metazoa; phylum Chordata; class Aves; order Galliformes; family Cracidae; genus Penelope; species Penelope pileata. The sequence goes on along the minus strand of WBMW01001483.1, from coordinate 80,985 downwards.
CTTTATCCAAGATTAAACTTTTCTTTCTTTTAATTCCTTCCTTTGGTGGAAAATGAAGCTCGTTCACCCCATCTACAGCATAGTGGAGTGAACTGGTTTTCTGTGGCCAGAGAGGCATTGCAAGCCAGGAGTAAAGTCATGAAAAAGAGCTTCTCCATTATGATTTTGCCACTTCTCCTACAATGCTAATTTGTTGTTAACTGTTATTCATTTAATAGCTTCTTTAATCATACAAAAAACTGTAACAGTGGAAGTTTTATTTATAAAAATACCTTTAAATTAAAAAGAAATAGCAATGTCAAAGTAATAACAAAAAGACGCTTGCTTAAAGATTTTCACATACTAAACTTCTTTCTGCCTCTTTACTCTTTTTTCTCTGCTTTATTATTATGGTGATTATTGTTTTCTTTAAGTGAGTTATGATCCCCAAACTTTTCTAACTGATTGACCTCGTACAGTATTAGGGGCCTGTTAACACTTCCGTGTTTCTGGATTTAGTGATAGTACAGTAATAGTTAGATACTACTTGAAATATTTGCTCATTAAGCATTAGCACTTGATGCTCCTTACTGTGCAAATGAGAAATGTTGACAAATCAAAATCATACCAAGTTTACTCACTTTGTACTCTGAGGTTCTTTTTTAATTATACACGGGAAAGCTGAATCAGACTTATGATCTCCTGCTTAACAGTAATGAAGATTTAGAGCAACTTTGAAAAGCTTGAGAGCAGAACTCGTTTTTAGCAAACCAGCAAAAGGTAATCCAAGATACTTTATCCAAATTTACATAACTGCCGGAAGACGTGATTACCATTTGCAGGACATTTCATCTTACACTTTAATTTAGTAAAGAATCTCCATCATGACTATAATGCCGTATGTCATTATTTCTTTTATTTCTATTCAGTGGAAGTTCTGAAATCCAATCATATGTCTATGTCTATATTCTGTTGCCATTTTTCCTTGAGGTGTGTGCTGCAAATTCCTCATTGACTTACCTACTTAAGTTAGGCAGGAATATTTGTGTTCCCCAGAGTAATGGGTCAGTACAGATAAATGCTGAATCTCCCCAATGCCCAGGTAGCACAAATTACATTGTAAACCAAGTTTAAGTTTTGATTCACATAGAAATCTTAATAATGACATCAGTTTAAGTTCATCTGTGCTAATATACCAATGAAAGCTTAAATTTCATTTTGAACTTTGTTGTGCCCACAAAGTTGCATCCTTTTAAATACAGCTACAATTTTAGCTCAGTTAACAAGCCTTTAAAACCATAAATCACAAAGCATTAGAACCATGCAATTCCCTAATTAAATAAATAAATTTAGCCTATTCAGTATTTGTTGATTTACTGCTGGAAACGGAAGAAATAGTTTTCGTAGTAAGTTGTTCATTTATCTGGAGTAGTGTAGGCAAATTAGTGTTATTCTAAAAAATCATGCTTATCAACAATCAATGAATAAATCCCAACCAAAGAGATCAGTGTAGTTCAAAAGCAGTTTTAATAACTTGTAAAATGATTTTTCTGGCATGTTGGATGGATTTCCAAATACCAGAGAATATAAAATTCCTTAAAAAACACTTCATTTTCCAGGACCTTAACTATTTAATAATATATATTCATCCTACAGAGCAAGATCTATTCCCAGAGAAAATATGAGCCTAACACTCAGCTTTCTCAAAACTCTTTCCCTGGTGCAGAATACAAAAACTTTCAAGGCAAATGACGATGTCCTAATTTTACCAGCTGGTGGAAAAAGAAAAAAAATTATAATGTCATCAGCCAGCTGAAATAATGGCTGCATAGAGGTGAAACTAAAGTGTACTGTTGATTTAATAAAAGCAAGATATAATCTAGGGAATTTAAGATATTTGTTACTGACAAATGCACTATTGAAGTGTAGATAAAGCCTGACTAATAACAATTCTTCTATAACTACTACATAAAAAAATACCTTCTCCAAGATCTGTTTTTAAAATCATATTTAATTTGCAGTGTAGATTGAAGTTGTAATGTTTCATCTTTGCTTTTGATACACTTCATTTTCTCCAGATCAGTGGGTATAAAGATCTTGTTTATGCACATCTATCAGGAACTGAACAGGATTGATTTCTTCTGTTGTCAGAAACCTTGATTCTTTAAATGGAAAAAGATTAACTTTTATTCAACATTATTATCTCCCTTTGTAGTGGGATAAAATATATATACTCAAAAAACTGATGCTTTAAGTTTGTCTTTTAAAGTGCTCAAATGAAGAGAGAAATCCTAAATACCAAATCAAATCCCAATATCAAATCCCACACTATCATTTAAAAAATGCAGCTCTGATAACTGATCAATTTTTTGTTTGGTTTACAATGTGCTGAAATCTGTAAGTGGATTACCTAATATAAGTATTAGACTGAAGGGTAACAACCCAAGGAAACTCACTGTTTTTTTCTTGAATCCTTTAAGATTAATGCTAGCCAATACATTCAGAAACAAATACCTGAGGTCGGTACTGCTTTGGCCAGACAAAAAGGACTAAATGAGCTTGCAGACCTCTACTACATGTAACTTTTAGGATTTTATATTAAATTAACTCACTGTGTAGAAAAGCTCAGCGCTGCCAGACATCAGGTTGAACAGAGCCACATAAGAGATCTAGTTTGCCTGTTTCTTTTTGTAAATAACAACCTGAACTTCCAGATCTTTACTTGTTTTGATGCAACTAAAAAGTGTGTTTCTAATGCCTCAAGTTAACATTGTGCACTAAATGGACTGGCAGAGAAAATTAGAGATACTATTTCAGAACGTTATTCCTTTATACAATAAAAAAGACACAGGAGTGAAGCAAGCAATCAGAGATGCTGCCGCAGGAATCACATCTGAGGAGCTCTGATCTGGACTGCTAGTCTGCCCTGTGGGACCGTGCTCAACTCTTCCTCTGGATGGACTTTATCTCTACCTGCGAATGATTGAATTGTATGTGCATGCTAGCGGGCTATAACAGGGAAAATAATTTCAGTTTCAAAATACCTTATATAACCAAGTAATTTGAAAGAGGTAGAATTTTTTGTTTCAAACTCAGGCTGATATTTATGTATAGCTTATCTTCTGCTTTGATAAGCAGTCATGTTTACTGATCAAAAGCTAGGATAGATAGAAAGACAGATCTGGATTCCTATTCCATTGCTATTACCAAAATTACTATCTAAAATCAAGTTTCAGAAGTCTTCAATGGTGAAGGCAAGAACAATCTAGCTTGAAATTTTTAGTTACATATCTACTACAAGAACAGAACCATCATTTCTTTGTAAAATTGAAATAACAGAAGTATAGAAAAAATAAAGTTGAAAGGAAGACTCAGAGGGATCAGGATAGAAAAGTTGTTATTTTTAATCTTTTGATCTTTCAAACTAAGAAACAGAACTAATTTTCTCTTTCAACTTGTTCTTTCCTAGCTGTGAAATACAATAAAATATTGAATGAAGTCCATTTCTACTTGGAAGGACTGGAAAGAGATACATTCTTTCTACATTCATTGTATCAAACCAATAAACCAATAATCAACACCAGTTTATCTTCTGAAGGCTATTCCATCATTTGTGTGTAATGAACTTCTAAGGACTTAATGACTACAGTTCAGCTCCTGTCATCAGTGAATCTTTGTACCTGGCACCAGAGTTGTCAATTGACCAATACTGAACAGGCATGCATGGAAAATTACTTGAAAAGGGTTCTTGGGTCCTTTCTCCTCTTATTCATAGAACTGGAAAGGAAATCAAATCAGATGAGTCAGGTAATTAGAGAGCCTTTGGAAAGTACATGGGCAGCTGCACAGAAAATACATGGGCATAAGTGGATTTTTTTCTTTCGTTCTTCCCTTTTCCACCTTCAAGCAGTCTCCTTTTAAAGAAAAGGTCTTTTTTCATCATTTAGATTTCCTTACTTCCCTCTTTTTTATTGCCACACAATTCCTAAACTTTTTTTCCTGAAAAGGGTAGCAGAGAAGAGATTCTAGAAAAAATAATCCTAGTTTTGAGACCAGAAGTACCCTCACTGTAAAACATAAAGATAAATAATACATTATCGTCCATGGGCAGTTGTAAGGTTTAATTTCATTCTCTGAAGAGATCCTACAGCCTACTGAAATGCTAAGAGAACCTTGTTCCTATGGAAATGTCATTGGTGAAATGACCATTGGTACCTAAAGTCTGGCATATAACACATTGGTGCTATAACATCTGTCTGTCTCCTCCAGTTTTGCTCCTCATGTCCCACTTCTCTTAAAATGACCTTTTTCCAAAGTAGCATAATTCTTTTTTCTTGTGCTCTTACTTTTCTCTAAATTACCCCGTTTCTATGTGCAATATAGTATAATTAAAAAGAAGAATTACAGAGCCAGACACTCCCTAAATTGGAATAGATTTCTGTTTTTCATACACCAGAAATTAAAAAAACAATGAGAGATTTTCTTACCTTGCTGAATAATTTCTATTACCTTTCCCCAAATTCCATCTGGGTAAGTTACAATGGAGCAAAAATAAAGACCAACATCTTCCAAAGTGCTCTTGTTGAAGAATAAGGACTGGTCTTCCACAGAAGTATTTTCAAAATATATTCTTCCTTTGTATTTGTCTTCAATATGTATGCCATACCTTGGATGCAAGACAGCAATATTTTCTTTACGAGTTACATTATGTTTCATCCAGGATGTCTGGATGATAACAGATTTTTTTGGAGATGTACATTCCAGTTTCATCTTCTCAGAAAGCTTTACAGTTGAATCCACAAAATTTCCTTCCACATTGTCTAAAACAGACATAGAATTTCAGTTTCACAATAAACATTATAAAAAATTGAAATTATAGCAAAATTCAGAAACAACATTAGCAGCACCAGAAGCAAAATTTTAAAGAAAATGTTCACTAAAAATAACCCCTACTCCTAGATATTTTAACTATTTCTAACTTGTGAATTTGACCAAACACTTAACAGACAAATGTCTGAAGCACACAGTAACACACTTGTAAATTGGGATCGTATCTGTCATTACGTGAGAAAAGAAAAGAGGAAAGAAACATGTTAGCTAGGAGTAGGAAAGGGATCTTACTTCTGCAAAGCTGGAGAACAGCAATAAGGAAAGCTGCATGGTCCATCTCAAAGAAACACTGGAATCAATGACTGGTGCAATGTGCTTTTGTGCATTCTCTGCACACCACGTGCTGTTCTCACAGGAAGTTTTAACTTTTGAAACATGAAAAACACCACAAGCATTTTGAGAGGAACCTGATGAGGTTCAACAAAAGCAAGTGTAGAGTCTTGCACCTGGGGAGGAATAACCGCATGCACCGGTGCAGGCTGGGGGATGACCTGCTGGAGAGGAGCTCTACAGAGAGGGACCTGGGGGTCCTGGTAGACGACAGGTTGGCCATGAGCCAGCAGTGTGCCCTGGTGGCTAAGAAGGCCAACGGGATCCTAGGGTGCATTAAAAAGAGCATTGCCAGCAGGTCGAGGGAGGTGATCCTCCCCCTCTACTCTGCCCTGGTCAGGCCTCAGCTGGAGTACTGTATCCAGTTCTGGGCTCCCCTGTATAAGACAGGGACCTCCTGGAAAGAGTCCAGCGGAGGGCCACAAAGATGATCAAGGGCCTGGAGCATCTCCCTTATGAGGAGAGGCTCAGTAAGCTGGGTCTGTTCAGCCTGGAGAAAAGAAGGCTGAGGGGGGACCTGATCCATGTTTATAAGTATCTTAGTTGTGGGAGGCAAATGGAGGTGGGGAACCTCTTTTCAGTGGTCAGTGGGGACAGGACAAGGGGCAATGGCCTTAAGCTGGAGCACAGGAAGTTCCGCACCAACATGCGGAAGAACTTCTTCACAGTGCGGGTGACGGAGCAGTGGAACAGGCTGCCCAGGGGGGTTGTGGAGTCTCCTTCCCTGGAGATATTCAAGACCCACCTGGACGCCTACCTGTGCAACCTGCTGTAGGGAACCTGCTCTGGCAGGGGGGTTGGACTCGATGATCTCTCGAGGTCCCTTCCAACCCCTGCAATTCTGTGATTCTGTGATTTTACTTTCACATTCTAATAAACACCAACTTGGAGATCTTGGTGCAGTTGCATTGAAGAGACACTGAATTCATATCAAAATCCTCCTCAGAAAAATTTTCCACTACAAAATATTCCACTCCAGCAATTTGATAACTGATGAAGCAGAGATCTTTAAGCTTCATCAGAACAAGCAAATAGAATTCTTCTCTCTAATTTACCACAAATCAGAACACTTTCTCCATTTTTTGACACTGCATTTCAACATCTATTATTCAAGGAGTAAGAAATCTAGAAGAGAAGAAGTTCCCATGCATTAGAGATTATAATTCTGTGACAAAAAAAAAGTAATACCTTAAGGTCTGAGAATTTATTTGTGATAACATGCTATGAGGTAGCATTTTTGGGATCATAATCATGCAGCTTGAAAATTCTTGTTCAGAGGTGTAAGAATCCTCAGAATTTGAGGCTTCATTTGATGATTGATTTGAAGCTTGAATCAACAAGTTAAAATTCTCAAACGAATAGACAGATGTAGTTTGAACTAAAGCTGACGAGAAAAATAGATAATTTAGGGGAGAAGTAGCCTACATGAGATTGAGTAGAATAGAAGTTTAAGATTCCTACTACAATGTAACAGTCTGTATGGAAATCAAAATCTATATGTACTTATCTGTGTGCATTAAAGTAGGCATGTTCTAGGATAATACAATGACTTGAATTTTGCATTGTGCCACTTTCTTGTTAGATCTGTGATTCTCCATTGTCGTGCATATATTTTTTTCTGCTCTACCTTCTTAATAAACAGAATCCACTGATTTAACAATGAAGTGATAGAAAAATTGTACCCTATACCAATTTTTAACACAAAAGCATGTACTACTAGAATGAAAGATTTTACTCTTAAGAAAAATAACAGATAATGTATTTTAATAATAATTTTGCCTTTTTTTTAAAAAAATAGAACTATAAATGCTACTTTCCACAATCTCTTAAACTCATATGATTTTTATATTTTTGTTATCTAGAACAAGTTTTACTAAAGATTCAAGTGTTTTATTTTTTTTCTTCTTCTGGAAGATCTGTCCTTGTGTGAAAAGGCAATAAAACTTTTCAGTCCACATGTTTTTTCATTTTTGCAAGTGACTTCCTATTTTTCCTGTCCAAGAAATCATATTCACAGTTGCAGGTGAGCACAGTTGTACTAGATAATCTATTCCTCCAAAAACAGGGGAGTTTTAGGTTTTTTATGTTACAAGGAAGTTCTATTCTTCACGTTCATTAGACACATTACCCACAGATCAGAGTTCCTTAAAGAATAATAAAATATTATGCTCAACATCTGTTTTTCAGAAACCTGTGCTTAGCCTTCCAAACGATGCATATTTAACAAAAATGAATTCTAATAAAAATTTCTTACGACCTTGTATTCACACTCTTCATTTATGTATTGTTTTCTTTTCAATTAATATTCAGAGAATTTCCTCAAGTGTTGGAACTTCACAACAGCACAAACTTTGAGGACCGATAAAGTCTTACAACTCAATCAGCTCCTTTTAAGTATCTTCATGTTTTCTAAGAGCAGCACTAACCTACATATTAAATGAACAATCAACATTTTCCTGGAAGAACCACAATCTGGATTCATAAAGTACTCTTAAATTGTCAATATTCCATCTGAACCTAAGTAAAAAATCTAAACAGAAAAAAGATGAGCTGAAGACTGAGTTTTATTTGTATTATAAAGTTATCTTTTCAAACGTATCAAAATATTAACTTACATTTAGCTTATCTCAGGGAACAGAAGTATCACTGAAAACAAAAGAAGTAAATAGGAAGCTTCAGAAACCACGCTGCAGATTTTGTACAAGAGAAAAATGGATTCTGTGAGTCAAAGAGGCATGGTTCCTGGATGCTGTATGGCGTTGTGGCCTTTAAACCAACTACACAGGATCTGTATGTTTTTTACAATTAAATCTTTAATGACCTCAATGGCTAGCTGTTCTCACGCTGTAGTTGCAAATGAGGAGGCAAAAAGATGAAGCATCTCTCTACCTTTAAATATTATTCTTCGTGTCATACTACATACTTGTATACTAGTTTAATGATGAGTGATGTTTCACAAAATATGGAGTGGAAAGAAAAAGATAAACATATGTTAATATACTTTTAAAATTATTATTACAAATAAAATTTCTTACATGTTTTCTTTAATTAAAGCTAAGATAAAGTACTCATATCTCCAAAATGAAGACAAATTCCCTCCAATGAAAATTGTTCATTTATTTGTTCGTATATAAATTACTATTTTATTACTCTGGATTTCATGTTTGTTTGTCTCCATGTGGCATTAAAAGAAAAACTGAAATTAAGAAATTAATGTCCAACTCTACATGATGTCTAAGTATCAATAATATTTTATGTTGTCTACAGACATTTATTTGTTGTGCAACTGACACTACAAAAGTTTAGGGATTCTTCGTCAGTTACCTGGTTCCCAATACAGGGTTCTTTATCACACCCACTAAAAGCAGCAGCCTTTAAACAGAGTGTTACTGGATCTCCCTCTAAAGGCTGCATTACAATTCCCCTCTAAACACCTGTGCACCATGCCTGGATTCACACATTAGAAACCTGGAGGTGCTGTGCAAGCTGATTACTGGTGCAATTTGGGAGCTGGCACACATTTTATGTGTTTTTTTTTTTTACATGAGATAAGTAAAAAAGAGAAATAAACACTGCGTCCACCATGCCCTCCTGGTTTGTGGACATAACAGAGCAGGTAGCATAAGGGAAGGGCCATCTTGCAGCCTTCCCTCCCACCTCCCTTAGCTCTAACCTACCAGCAATTCTCCCTACCCTCCCCAGAACCAAAAGGTTGGAAAATCCACGTTTCTCTGATGATCTGTGGTGAAGAGACCCTCACAGGAGCAGCAACAGCACATCCCATGGTCATTCTATCACCTGAGTGGTTCCTTGGGCTCTTCCGCTTTGGTTCTCTGCCTGCCATTCCACACAGCCTTGCTCTTGTTTCCCAGTAATCCCACTTTCTCTCCATCCTATGAATCCCAAAGCAAAGGAAGGAGTTCACAGAGATATTCAAGTCATATTTCAGTAGTTGTTGACTAAATGCCAATTACAGTTTGATGGCAAAAACAACATAGTGGAATTTTCCAGCTGATTGTATAACTGTAGGGTGGTGTTTTAAAAGAAAAACTATAGAGGAAAAAAGAGATAAAAATTGCGCAGTAAACATAGAGGAGATCTATGGCTTGGATTTCAGTCTTGACTTAAACACACATCTTCTCTGACCCTGGGCACGTCATTTCATTTCCTGGTGCATTAATTTCCCCAAACCCAATACATAGATAATATATAATGAAGGCTGCTGTTACAAAGCATGTCACAGTAATCTCTGTGATGAGGTTCGGTAATGGAAATTGCTATAAAAATGTGAAGAATAAGATATACATATATGGCCAGCACAATATGTTAATACCCTTTTTAATGATTAATTAGTATTTAAGGTTTAACAGATAGGCCTCCAGCAACAGTGCAGAAAGAGAGGCTGCTGCTACTACCAGAAAAAAGGCCTTGGCTGTGGCAGCGCAGTAAAGCAGGAGACAGCTTAAAAGGACATCACTTCAGGAACAACTTTACCTACAAACATGACCAAGGCAAAAATGGTCAGGGCAAAGGTATCATTTAGCTTCAGCGAATCTTCAGTGAAAAGAACAAAAAAAGCAGTCTTGGTCTCTGGAGATTAGTTTTTCTCTCTAGAAGCCAGGTTAACCAGCCCAGAATGGTAGTTCAGCAACAAATGATATAACTCTCTCTCCATGAACGAGGGTGCTCTTGTGTGCTACCATCAGAGAACTTACCTCTTTTTCCATTCACCATTCTTGCTTTATTTAAACAGGAGGGCTGAGCAGAATAGTCGGATAAAGGCAAATAATTCAATTTGCTTTTTTCTATTCTGTGTCTAATCTAATTGAACTAATAAAAATCCCCAAATTGGATAAATCTACATGCATGCTTGATGCAGTACCATAATGGATAAGATTCTTTAGTATCTATTCATTAACCTCAAGCCAAAGTTAACACCTAGTATTCCTGCAAAGAAACTGGAAAAAAAATGTGAATTAAATACAATCATGTTTTAGGGATACATTAGTAAAGACAATTCAGTGGGGAAAAAAGGATCAAAATTAAAGGCCTTCTGTAGTGTAGAAAAGTAAAGAAAATATGATCTATATATTCAAACTCTTGATGATTTTTTATTTTTAAACACACTGGCAACTGTACAGTTTGCACTACATAAGTTATAATTCTATGATGGAATGGTTCATCTCCCCAAATTGCAAGAGGATATGTATTCAGAGGTCTTAGATACAGACTGTGTTTTTGCATTTCAGAAACTGGAAAATTATTTGCATTTTTGGAACCAGACTGCTAACTAGATTTTCATTCTAACGTAACACTGTGCACCTAAATGGGTCAGGAAGATAAGACTGTTGGTGATAAAACCACAGCTGCAACATGAAGGCTAGATAAATGTTGAGATTCAGGAAGGGTAGTTTTGCATTTATGTTCAGGGAGATTAATCACAAGTAATCGATGGCATCTGAACACAGAAAAGCTACGCTGAATGACAGAATATGCTCAAGGAGATATGTACTAATAGTATAAAGGTCTGATTAAGGAAGTGGGAGAAGCACCACTGCTGAACAAATTTTGAACTAGACACCATAAAGCAATACTGCTGCTGACTCTTAAGTGAGAGGTGTGTTGGTAGGAGATAAGAAGGTTTGTGACATTTTTTAAGTTCACTGTGTAAGTAGTGTTCCTTTGATGTGTTCGTGGCTAGACAGTCTGCCTGTGACGACTTACTGAACTTCAGAGAAGTTTGTGTCTACTTGTCTGAGAGGGGAATTCTTAAAACAGACACTCAAGGAAATCCTCTGCCCACCTGAATAAAACAAAAGTGGAAAATATGATAAAAAGTGAACTTAAAACAATTATTAAGATTATTCAAACAAAGAAAAGAAAAGATCTCATTAAAGATGAGAAAAAAACCAGAAAATAATCCCAAGAAAATAATCAGATAATTCATGTTAGTGTTTAGCATTTTCTTTATGTTTTTAATTATGTAATTGCTTAACAATAGAAGCTATCACTGGGCTTTTTTCATCTGACTACACCTTTTCTATTCAGTGATCTTATCTGCAAATGTTTGCCATTGCCTGGTTCAATAAGGTATTGAAAATGTCCTTAAAAATATGTTAGAAATTCTTCTGCTGCTTTTACAGCAAGAAGGTACTGTTGGATTTCTGTTCACATGTTGTTGATAATTGGTATAAGTTGTGTCCTTGCATTTTCATCTGGTGATAACATGGAAGGTGGCATTTGAAAGACATGAAAGAAACAAACTCACAAAGGAAAATAATTAATTACATTTGAGCCTGTTTAGTCAACTGTTCGTTAATTTTTTTGTTAACTTCATTCTTGCCCTCCTGTTGAAATCACTTAGCTCGTTAGTTTCAGAAAAGTGATATTATTTACAGAAACTCGAGTTTTTCATTTCAAAGAAAGAAAAAAGGAAGCAGAAAGACTTCAAGGCCTTCAAGCAAAGGACCCTGGGAAGGGACCTTTTGCTTTCAGCACACAGCCATTCTCACGCACCCGTTATCTTCCCTGAATTACTCTTCTCCTGGTTCAGCTCTAGTTTTCATGTCAATCACGTTGCTATAAAAAAAAAAAATACACAAACTTATACTTTAAAGTTGTTAAAAGCCAATTTAAAGAAAGGAATGTTGCTGTTTCTTTCTTTTGCTGGCAGAAGCTCACGGAGATGTTTCCTAAACAATACCTTCAAATATAGCCAGGATGTGAAACCTTCCTGGGGAGGTTGAGGTTATCCTGATTTATATGATGTTGTCAGCTCAGACATGTCTCCAAGGAAGATCTGTAGCTGATCTATAGCAAAGAAGCTTATGGCTTTAAAAAAGGCCTTCAAAATCCAAGGAGAAAAGTAGAGAAAAGGCTGCATCTTTTTTTTGTGTGTGTGTCATCTTTAACCTTTTTTGTTGATGCATTCAGGATCTGATACAGCCCACCTTTCTAGCAAAGAAAGACGTCTTGTGTATCTTCTTTTCTAAGGCCTTTTTTGTACCCATCTTTTGAGAAAAACTTGTTAAAGCACGAAGTGACAGATTATTTTTTGATATTGTATATCTGTTTCCAACAAGTCAAGATCCCAATACAATCTAAAAGTTTCTCCCCCTACACACACACACAAAACCAAACCCCAAATCTTCTCAAGTTAGCAGTGATGCTGTATGAAAACAGAAGATCAGATAACTGTTTGCTTTGTTACCTGTTTCTAGTTTGATGACTTGGAAGGGTGTCATTGGGCAACCGAGATGGAAGTTGCTGTTGGCCCATGGCTGAGGTGGGCACAGTCAGGTATTGGGATGGGGCAGGAAACCACATGCTCACAGTGTGGGTAAAGGGTGGAGGAGCTGGGATGAGAGCAGACCTCAGGGCAGACGAGATCCACAGCCTGTATGGCAATGGCCTGATGGAGTTTGTCACCCAGGTGGCAGAACTGGAGAACAGAATGGCTTCAGTAAGGACACAGGCTCTGGGGGAAAAATATTTTTGGACTCTTATTTAATCTGTCACACCTAGCAGGTTTGAGGTCTTTCTTTTTTAAAGGGTTACCTTGTTCTGTTTCATTACTTGTGTTCTGATGAAACACAGCCAAGGGCATTGAGGTTGAACTGTGGTCCAGTGGCTTCAGGGAAAGCAGCAGTACTGCCTTCTCCGAGGTACTGCTGTCTTGGCACAAACATACAGCTACCTTTTCCTTTCCTCTTTTTGATCTTCAACAGGTTTTAAATGCTGCAAGAAGTACCAACCCAGCTCTTTAAACTACTGCTTGAAAGAAGCATGCTTCAGAACAAGCAACCTCTTCCCTTACAATTATACTGCAAATAAATATTCAAAAGAGAAAACTAAAATTATTTGCTAGTAAACTTTTGAACAAATAAGGGTCTAAATTCTTCCCCCTCTACAGGGGATAATGTCCTCAGGGAAGGAAACTTAAAAAGACAAAGAAATCATGTAAATTCATCAACCTCCTCCCAAATCGTTAAATGTGTAATGAAATGGAAGAAACAACGAAGATAAATAAAAATTTGTGTTCTACTGTGAAGAATTAAGCTCTATTGGTTTTGAATTTTGTTTATACCTCTACACCCCCATATATTGATACATCGCAGCTCTCCAAGTAAAAATCTCTTCCTTACTAAAATCATGAAGAGATGTTTCCTGAGCACTAGGCTGTTTTACCATTCATTTGCTCAGGGAAAGTCCTACACAACAATAAAACTTTTTCAATAAAGGTATCACAGTAAACTGTAAATTAATGGAACACAGGAATATCTGCTGTAATCATTTGTTTTAGTAGAAATAGCTTAATTGTACCATAACGCCCTGCCTGATTCACTACAACACATTACGTCTGTTTTATGCTAATGCAGTTGCAAAGAAATCAATGATATTTATACTGACATAAAGCAGTGGTGAGTCATATTCCCAATTAGTCTCTGCAGTTTCAGAAGGAATGTAATATATTGCCTTTATTTTCCAAAATTTAAGTTGCAACTGTAATCACTGATTTCTCAGGTCCTGGAAGTTTAATTAAGTTACATCAATATGGCTTCAGAGCACCCATTACAGAATCATCACAAGTTATTTCATGAGGATTTATTTTTTGCATTTAATTATTGTGACTGTATAGGTTTTTTATTTCACTAATGTGCTCATAGCAAGGAGGCACCGGAGTGTGACAGATTATTTTTTAAATTATGTTTGTGATCTATATGAAGCATTAAATGTCTGTAAAGTAGTATACCTGCTCAAACATGGCTTAACAAATGTCTTAACATAATTATCATAATACATTGATGCTGCTATTAATTAAAAATATTATGCTTTTATTTTTACAGTTTGGCTCAATTCTCCTTAGTTGAAATTATGTGACACCCCTGCCAGTTTGAAATCTAACCCATTTTGAACCATCTACAGTTAAAAGCTGCAGATATTTCTTTTCTTACAACAATATCTTTCTATTTTTAATCAAAATTTTATTTTATTTTTGTTACTGAAATATATTTTTAGAAAGGTAGTGATCTGTGTTTACTACATGCACATGCTCAAAGGCTTAGGAGAATAATCTGATGCATTAAACATGCACGAATTTAAATAGATAACCCAACGATTTATGCTAGGATAATTTTAAAGTGTTGGTTGTCTCAGTTCAGGTTGTTCTGAAATGATCAGAGACCTTGGTTTTGCAGGCAGCTCATTCTTACAGTTCTAACAGGGGAGTGCTCTTCACGCACACAATGGTCTCCCCCACACACAGCTTCTGCGTTCAGACTGTTGAGGATAGTGCCCTGGATCAAGATCTCTAAAGACAAAATCGTATTTATCAACTTCCTTTCAGTAGTGTACCCATTATAATTTGTATTTATTTTGCAATGAGAAACCTGCAAGTATAGCATTAGTATTTTTGCTTTGATTATTTTTCATAGAGTAAAATAAAAGATACACAGTATTGTTACAGCTGTTTTATGTCTTAGACTTTCTGGATTGATGGAGAGTTTTATGAGCTGCTTTTTGTTGCTTCTTCTGTTGTAGATGATGGTAAATTGTGTTTCCTGTTTATTATATCTCAATTTCAATGGACATTTTTTTCACAGCTGAATCAATTGTATTTTCTATTAAAGCTGAGATGAATATTTATGCACTCTCCTTTCATTTGAGCAGAAAATCTATTGCTTAAAAAAACATATATACAATAATATGCAGAATGTGGCAGCTCAATTAATTCATCAAATGATGAATAAAGTCCTCTGAGAACAAAGATACAGATTTCATGTCATTCTGATATTAGACATTCTGAGACAGGTGGTATCTAAAGCATCTAAACCAGTTCTCATTTGGCTTTCCTGGAAAGATTTTGACAGTGTTAATTACTTCTACAAAGAGAAATTTCTGATGCTCTGAATTAATTTTTTTCCTATATGACCTTCTGCTGCATTTGAGAAAGGCTGTCTTGTTTGTTGTACTGACACATCCAATGGAATTCCTGGGAAGACAAAACAGAACAACAACATAAACACAAACCAAACTAAAATGCAAAACAACACAAAACAAAGCTTACAGTTATCACTGTTGGCTAACAAGTGAACTGCAAGAACGGAAAACACTTGAAGGAGGTCATTGCTAAGCACAAAAAATAAGAAGAAAATAAAGCTCAAACAAATGAAAATCTAACAAAGTATGGAGGCTCAGACAGTTGCTCCTTTCACAGGTGTTACAGCTGTGGTCTGTTGAACTTATCTACTGCATCAGGCTATGTTACCTGTTACGGTCTACTTGTCTGTCTGTCCGTCCGTCTCTAAATGGATAGAATCAGTTAGATTTCAGAACTTTGGTTTAGCACTTGTCATCTACCACTGTTTCCAGTTGGTAACTGAAAATAAAATGATGCCAGAACACCAGGGAGAAAACAGAATATTTAAGAGAGTCATATGAAAAAGTGTGTAGGCTGCTAAAGAACTTTCTTCTGACGCATCATTGCAGCTACACTCCCAGCACAGGATAAGATTTATTACCATTAGAAGATGTTTCAGTTCAGTGGGAGAATAAAACAATCTGCCCTGAAAAGCTACGTTCTGGGTGATTACATTTTGACCTCAATTCCTGCTACACCCCATAGTGAATTTACCTGTACAATCATATTTCTCCTTCTGGGATCTAGTCCAACATCACCTGAAGTTAGATTTTTCTTTTGATTTTTATGTTCTTTGGCTTCATAAAGTAAGTCAGTTTTTATCACACACATAACTTTTTTTCATCCATGTTAGAAGTTAATCAGAATAAAACCCACATATAGGATGAAACCCACAAGTTTAACCACATATAAACTTCGCATAATCCACCACTATGATGCTGGTTTTTTTTGTTATTTCTGTTCTTACAGGATGAAAAATTGTTGCCATTAAGAAATTTAGCTTTAAAAAAAAAGCTACCCCAAGACATTTTTCTGACTATGGTCTCAATCATTTTGTAGCTTAAAATAGTAGCTCTGGTCAATTTTTGTCCTCCTGTTGATGTACAATAAACCCAATAAACGGAAAAAATGCAGCAGCAAATTACTATCAATAAACACCCAAAGTGGGTGGAAGGAGTTTTTCTCCTACAAATGTAAAAATAGCACTGAGAGTTGCTCTGAAGCCATCATTAGCATTGTGCTAACCACCACCGCTTCCTTCCAAGCAGTTTTTTCGCTGTCGTGGCCCCCCACTGCCTGCCACAGGGAGGGTGAGCCCCAGGCCATGGGGCTGCCTGCAGGCCTCATGGCACCCCGAGCCCCAGAGGCCTCCAGGCCTGCTCGTGGACTAACGGGGCCTTTTGTAGAGGCGCTTTGTAAACCATTCGTTACGCACAGTAATTTCTGACAACACAAGTGTTCTGTCTCGAGTGCAGCATTTTTTTTAGGTCAGAAAGCAGTAGGCAGGGGAATTTAATATTCCTTGGTTGAAACTTGTTTTTAATGCTGGAAATAGTACATTTTGCAGGTGCAAAGCAACCACCCCAGAAGTTCTAAGAAGCAGTTTCCTGAGCTCTGGATTAACGAGCAGCAGATGTCTTAATTTACACAGATTAAAAATCACACCAAAAATTTCAGAAAAGTTGTGAATTTCAGTGACACTGCTTCTAGCTGCAAGAAAAGCTTGCTTTAGCCCGTGAAAGTCTTTTACGAAAAGCCTTTAAGCTGCAGAGAATCTAATTTTCAAGACAGCGAGGCATGCAAGTAGTCTCAGAACTCAGCAAATTCCAGGTTTGGGAAGGCTCTGAGATTCAGATAAAATAGATTTAATTGGAAGTAACTCAAAGTTTTTACTTGAGTACTATTATCTAACTCTGTAAGACACCTTTCTGGAAATGTCTTTCCATGGGCAAGAAACTCTGGGAGAGGAGGAGTGAGTCATATAACCCAGTTGCCATGGCAATGGGAAATGGCCCTCTGTGCAAATCATCAATTATAGACAAGCCTAGAACGAAGACTGATAGGAAAAGCAATTTTCCCCTTCCTGATTTGCTAAAAATCACTTTGAAGTGGAAGCATTTGGAACTTTTCTAAAATACCTTGAATTTGGATTTACGTGATGAGCACTGCTATTCTGATATTAACATACTGGCTGCTGTTGCCTCAGTTGAGCATGCCTCTTTCTCAGCCCATCTAGATTTTGAGAACTGTCTTCTCACAAAAGCTTTTTAAAAGTTGGTGGCTTTTGTTGTTGTTGTTTGTTTTTAATTCTTCAGTATTGTTCAGGTTTTGTTTCACCATTTGGTTTAATGATTGGCACTAAGACACTCTAGCTGGTTTCTGAAGTAAGCAGCAGCCTGCGATGCAGACCTAACACAGCAAATTAAATGGAGGGGATACAACCTTCTTGTTAAAAGCTTGCCATCATCTAATGCTGGTTTAGATGTGGTTTAGATCTCCTCAAAACAGATAATCAACTTTGATACAAACAGTCAGATATCCCATTACTGAGTGATACTTCCGAAAGGAGATATGACCTGGCCAGCATTCATTGTAAAAGTACATACAACAGATTTTCTTGGCCCTCTTTCCTACTTTTAAAAAATTTTGTTCACCTGAACCAGTATTGTACTACAATGAGAAAAACAATCAGCTTCCACATGTCTGAACCAGGAATACCTAAGGCATAGCTAAAACACTTTTTCTGTCATTTTCAGAGAGAAGCAACAAACAAATTGGAATTTGGTTGCATTTGATCCTTATTGCCACTAAAGTTAAAAACTGCATTCAGCCAGACCTTTCCTGCTCTAAATAAAGTGAACTGGGAGCCTTTGAGCAGTATGTACTTTTAAGAAACATGGGTGAGTGCCCACATTTATCATCTCAGCGTTTAGGTCCAACTCTGTCCTGATGGACACAGAAGACAGCTCTCAGCAGGGCAAGCTTTGCTTTGGGCTCATTCTCTCCTGTAATTTTTTACTGTGCATAATTTTACTGTGAAATAGCTACCGAGTTCTGAAGATACTGCTTATTTCAATTCTGAAAGTTGTTTTGTTTTTCCCCGCTGTATGCTTTAAAATCTCCCAACATCAAAGTAAATAAAACACTATACATAAGATCATAAAAGATTATTTCAAATCAGCTACATCAGATTGTACTTTTGGAAACATATGCTGCAAAATACTATTAAATAAGTACTCCAATATAAATTAAAAAAAAAAAAAGTTAGTTGCAGTTTAAAGCACTGCATGCAAGGATGAATACTTGGGTAAAGTACTTAGCTCATTGCAGTGTTGTTAATATGTACAATTCAGGACAAATAAAATATTTTTGACAGTGATAATTATCTGTCACCACTATTTACTATGACAACTTCTTGCACTGCATTTGAAGGGGGAGCACAGTTAGCAAAGTTTTGCCCTTTTGCAGATAAAAGCACGTTCTTCAAGCTGTAGGGCACATCTCTGACAGGTTTAACACTTGCAAAAGAGGCTGGTATGCATCACCCATGCTTTGTAAAACCACAGACCTACAGATACCTGCCAACTTCCTGAAAACCAGCGGTTGCTTTTGGCTGGTCTTAAGAAGGAGAAACAATGAATATGGTTTAGAAAAAATAAAGAGCAACAAAAAATTGTAATAACGCACATGCTTTTCAACAAAACAAGCAATATTGAAGTGCTTGGTTCTGTGATGGAATAAAAAAAAATCATCATTATATTTCAGACTACTTTGGTAATGACAGCTGACAACTTCAATGGCATAGTTTCGCGTATTAAGAAGAATTAGAAATGCCAAATGAAATTCAAGATTGATGTATTGGATAGAATTGCTGGCCAGAAGAATTTATATTTTCAGGATTCATTAATGCATTACTGGATCTAAAAGAAAGATAAAGTTGTGTTATTAATCAAAAACAATGAAAAGAGACAAAGCAGAAAAATGCTAATTCTGAAGCTACTCAAAAATTAATAAATTCTCTGAAAAAAATGTAAAAATCTAAAAAAGAAAAAAAAAGAAAATGTAAGAAGAAACAACAACAAACAAAAACTATTTTACTAGTGTCCTGAGATTTCTTTATAAAATAGATTATTTTTAGTTTTATTTGGAAAGTAAATATAAAAAATTAATGGAACAAAAAAAATTTCCATGTTTCCAAGCAGCACCATCACATTTTTGTTAAAAACCCTTCTAACTCCAACTGTCCTACAGCCTTTCCATTTTGAATGAATTTACAGAATTACATGCAAAAAATTTACACAGTATTGATTTCTATTAAAATTATATTTCTGCTTTACAACATCATGCACACCTACGCCAAATTTCTAAGGACTAGGATCTCAAAAATGTAAGCTTTCATACTCCCACTGGTAAGCAATCAAGAAGCCGGAACAACAACAAAACACTCATTATTAAGAATTAATTCACGTGTTTTTGAAGAACCAGAACATCTGTGAACCTGAGCCTGTTAGTTTGCTGTAAACCCAATGCAGATTGCCACTGTCCATTTTGGATGGAAGAGTGGTACTGTAAGAATCTTCTCTTCCAGTGAAAATGGGACCAGCTTTAACACAGTGTTTATTTTCTTGAAAAGGCTGTGGTAGCCAAGGTAGGGCTGGCATGGGGAACATGCAGCAGAACATGAAACTTACCTGTAACATCATTACTGTTCACCTTCAGCACCTAAAACCAAGTATAAAAGAAAGATATGTCAGCTGGCACTGAGGCCAGAGGGCACAGAATGACCCTCATCCATGGGGCCAAACTCTTTGGGCTACAGAAGAGGAGACTAATCTGCTATTGGGAATATTGTCAGGTATCGTCACAGGTTGGGGACAACACCAGTTTGCACACCTCAAATCTGTGCTGGGCTTGTTTAAAACTATGTGACATTCCATGCAAACAGCTTTCCTGTGCTCAGCACTGGTTTCTTTTGTCATTTAAACTGCATTAATACTGATGATTTAAGTGTATTCAATTGATTTATTGCAGAGTTACCAAACGAGGTCAGGTAGTTTCCCAAAACATTAGTATAAAAGATATTCTACAGTGTTGCCCAGGAGCCAAAAGACAATCTAGAAAGGATTGAAGTACTGTGAATTTATACTTACCCCAAATCTTTCTTTCCAAAGTAACAGCAGTATGGGCAGTATGACTGTTATGACAGGGGAGTAGCTGAAAAATAACTCTGAGGCCATATGCAGGAAAGACTCAATAGGATTATTTACTTTTTTTTAAATGACCAGAAGAAACTCGAACTGGAGAGTTCCCCAATACTCCTTAGGAGGACAACAACCTTCAGATCTCCACTATCTATTTCTAATTTTTCCCCTATGAAACAGTAAAAGGCTTATTTGAAGGACAAATCAGTAGCTTCTACCTTACTGTGAAGGGAAATCCCTACATAAAGCTGGGCTAAAGTCTCAGTATAGGACTTTCCCCTCTTCAGTGTGGCATGTACTGCTCAATCAAACCATTGAAGCCAAAAGCCAATACATACATATTTTACTAAGTTCTGAAATTTGCAGGTTTGATGAACCAATAAAAACAACTCTACCAGGGGCTGTGTACTTATTATGACTGAGTGAGGAGGATGTTGCCTGATTTACTAGGAAACTAATAGTTACAAAGCTCTCTAAGTACATTTCCACAGTGCTTATCTGCAACATTACAAACTGCAGTCCATAGACGAATGTTGATCTGAATTTAAAAAAAAACAAAAAAAGAAAACAAACCTTTATTAATACCAATCCAAACCAGCAATTCTAATAACATACAGTAACAATTTCAATAGATAATTTAAGAAAATTACTGATTTTTCACATCCTTTTCCTCTGTACATTCATTCTTATGTGTACATACTTTATATAGCAGCATCATTACAATTTCCCATTGGGATTAGAGTATAAACAGTCAGAGCCACATTTAGTGCAACGTCTTCGGTTCAAAGCAATCAACTCCTTCCTCAAAGACTTCATAAATTTCTTCCATATCATGCACGCTGTTGCCATAAATCCAGGAATTAGAAGTGTTTTCTTTGAATTCCAGGCTCCCATTGAGCAATCTGTCCAATTTCAAGACACGTATTCATCTGATAATCATTAACAATCAAGAAGCTGCACTACATTCTCTAAGCATTTTATGTAGTAGGCATTTAGCTCATTTTCTTCTGGCTGTGGAGTATCTAAATGAAGAAAAAACAGGATTTGTACTTCTGCTTGATTCTTAATAGAAACCAATTTTTTTCAAAGATCATAACAAATGCCTTGCTAGAATATATGCTATTTTATGAGCATATCCACTGCATTACAATTAGAAAATCTAATACACGTTGCAAATTGTCTTTTTTTGTTTGATTTTAAAAGGCTATAACTAACCAGCGTGTCAAGACCCCACTCAGTTATAACAACAAAGTGAAAACTGCCTTTTGATTTCCTTGTGATACAATAAGGCAATCCCCTCATTTTTTGCCAAAATCTGTCCTTTGCTTTTCCCAAGTGGGAAATGAAAAAAACCAAAAAGGAATGTTGAAAAATTCCTCAGAAGAACAATCTACCATTTTAGCTTAATCGTTACTGTAAAGTGATCACAGATTCATTAGGGTATGCCAATAAAGAAACTTCATGCAAGAAAATATAGAAGACAAGTTCACATGACTGTAAAGTGTAACAACTACAGTTCCAGGAAATATTTCATAGTCAATATTTTGATATTTAAATGTTTATGGAATTCAAAAAACAATATTTCAGACTAAGACTTTCTGTTCTAAAGTAGTATACCAATAAATAGAAATCAGTGCTGTTAAGTACTAGTCTGTAAAAACCACATATTTCTACTTGTTGATTTAGCTTGGTATTGTGAATAGACTACGTTTTACGATAGTTATGCTATAAATAACAATACAATGTTAGCTACTTATTATCACGCTATCAGTATATGCAACATTGCATTATATTATAGTTAGTGTTTGACTTAGTAAAGCATGAATTTGGAACATCAGCACAATGAATTAGGGTGACAGCATGTGAAGAACTAAGCTATGAGCTGCTCTAGCATCTCCTCCTTTCCAAGATACTGACAAAGTGTTCAAAATAAGCAGAAACATTGTGGCAATTCTGTCTTTCAAAATGCTAGGGGAACTTGGCATTACAGGCCTCTGCACTGATAAACCTATCTGAATATACGTGAAGAGCAAATGAAAGCAGGAGGAAAACTGATTGGTTTAAAATGAGGTATTTGCATGCTTTTGCAAGATCAGAGTCTGATGTGATTAATTACAACAAACAAACCCATTATTACCTACTGAAACTGCACCTCCAGACCAATATTTCAACATCGTTTCAAAATGAATGTTCTTGAGCTGAAGATGCCAATCTATCATATAAAAGCTAATTTAAAAATAGTTATCTTCAGATACGTCAGCAGAAAACTCTCAAGTTTTCAAAAAGCCAACATGGTACATTGTTTTAAGACTGGCACAATGATCTGTTATGGTTCCTTCTCTACGCAACCAAATGCAGTGTTTAAGAACGCTTAAGCGAAGTTAAAAATAAATGATTAACCCAAGTATAGCATGCAGCAAAAAAAAAAATTTGAAGCAGACTAATATCAGACCTATTTTTACAAACTAACCTTATCAACCACCTGAGAGCTTATTCAAAAAGATTTTTTTAACAAAAAATTACTGTGATAATATAAATTAGAATGCACTAGTGAGCTACTTGATGGAAAAATACAGAATAGGCATTGGTTGAGATTAAAACTTACTCTTCACTAAAGAATAAGCTTCCTCTATTTTTCTCCTTATTGATGGATTCTTCAAAGTCACTTTTGCCTGCAGCACACACAAACAAAATACAATTACTTCATTTATTTCCCTCCATGTTGACACTTAAACAACAAACTCCTCTGCTTGTAAATAGAAAATGACAATAATTCAGTGAAATGCCTGAGCTATAGAATTAGCATATGCTATCATCATACAGAGTGCATTTATATAAGCAGTCTGAAATCACACAGGACAAGTCACTTACTTATCAGGTTGTTCAACCCTCCCAGCCTAAGCACCTCTGTGATTAAAGTAAGAAAATTGAACTGCTGATGCAAGCTTAAATTTTATTTACTTAAAGGTTGCCATGTATAAAAGTGACATTACATCTTTTATTCAAGTATTTCTCAAATACTAACCTTCTGATAGTTGTGAAGCAAAGCCCAAAGTGAAGCTGCTCCAATTCTCCGAACTGTACAACTATCACTTTCCAAACAGGTAGATAGCACTGCTATAGCCTTATCTTAAATAAAATAAAAAATATTTCAAAAAATCATAAAAATATCATCAAAAGCCATAAATATATTTACACCTTTCTATTTTTACCCTTGGAGTGCACTTTTTTCTATGAGATGTATTGGTGTGGCTAAGGAATTACAGAAGTTACATTATCAGATTAAATTTAAATATGCTTACAAATGTTTAAAAACAAAACAAACAAAAAACCCCACAATGAATGCTAAAAAATACACAATCAGTAATAAAATATGTACATGTTATGTACAGCCATCAGATATGCATAGGGAGTGAGGAAGCTATGAAACTGTTTTATAACTCCCAGGAGCCACAATTAGAGCCACACCAGGATGGAAATTAAGATGTTTCTATTTTCCCTAGTAATTACTATGTAGTGATTTGTAACTCATGAGAAATACTTTTCACTCTACAGTAGGTACCTTAATTTCCTAGCCTGACTCTCAAATCATACTCTTCAAGTAAGATTGATCACCTGACAAAATTCACAGATGATGTATGTGAACAACGTATGCTTAATTGAGGCAGCAAATGAGCATTGTGGGGAATAACTGAAAAGGATGGACACTACAGAAGACCTTTAGGAGTATTCTCTCTGCAATTAAATGACAGAAACTCAAACACACCTTTTACAAAAAAAAAAAAAAGAAGAAAAGTTCTTCCCCCTGTTGTTACATCAAACATATATGCTATGATCATAACTTTATCACTATCATAAACATTTTCAGACAGAACACAAAATAGTTTGTCTCAACAGCCGTGATTTGCAGGAATTACTAAAGTTTTATCCAAAGATATTAACTTCCATGGTAGAAATTTTTAATAAAATTTCTAAATTAGATTATTAAAAACAGCACATGGAATACTTCATGATAATTTTTTAAAAACTATTTTGCTTTTCCTTTTGCTATATATACTTAAAGTGCATTTCTACCAAAATATCAGTTCTATAATAATTTCTATGAAAATCATTTCTATGAATACTTTTTTCTAAATAATATTAAGTTCTTCATCAGTAACACAAACTGCAATGAAAATACGGTATTCTGGAAGACATAAAATTTTGTAGTAGCTTAAACACCCTTTAAGACACTTACCATTAGCTAATACCTTAGGCTTATTTACTGGACAAAAACAGACATTATGTAGAATAAGTAGTGCTGTACGTTGACTGCTCTTGTGTTTGTGTGTACACATTTCCACAATCCAGTCTAAGAAACCATTTATCTTCATAATCATTTGCTGTCCATCTTCTCCAAAAGATATGTTCAGTAGTAGTTTTAGCCAAAGAATACACACATTACTAGGATTTTTATGATTTCCTTTTGGTAATGAAAGAGACAAAAAGTTCTGCAGGAAGTTACTCTGTCAGAAGGAAGAAAAAGGATGTTAGTATATGCACTGTTCAATGCTGTTTAGACCTTCCAACATGTATACTTGATCAAACCCTAATACTACTGTTTTTTTATAGACACAATATCTATTTCTTGGAACCCATTGCTAGTCAAAGATTTTTAAAAAGAAATGCATACTATAAAGAATCCACATCTTGGTTAAAAAGTTACTATGGTAAAATACATTTTCTTCTGTAATCATTTATGTAGTACAGATACATGAAGATTGGACTAACACAATATATTTATTTAAAGTAGAATTTCCACCACTACATAAGCATTTTGCTTTGCTTTGTATTTACTGTTTTTGCCCCTAAAATGAGCTAGAAACAATTTAACTGAATCAGTGCAGTACTTAATTAATGTGTTCTTGATTCTTCACTTATATTAACAAATGTTAAATGAATAGTATCCTCCCCTTTACAGATACTGTTGGGCAACGTATCCCCAGCCAAGTTTGCAGATGACACGAAGCTAAGCTGGGAAGAGTGACTGACATATATACACACCAGAGGGACACATGGCCATCCAGGGAGAACTCAACAAGCTGGAAAAATTGGCTGACAAGAATTTCATGAACAAGGAGAAATATGTGGGTACCCCCAGTACATGCTGGGGCCACCGAAATGGAAAACACCTTTGCAGACAAGGACCCAAGGCTCCTGGTGGACAGAAGGTCGAACATGAGCCAGCAATGTGCCCTTGCCACAAAGAAGGCTAAAGGTATCCTAGGTTGCATTAGGTACAGCATTGCCAGCAGGTCGAAGGAGGTGATTCTTCCCCTCTACTCAGCACTGGTGAGGCTGGAGTACTGTGTCCAGTTCTGGAAGCCTCAGCACATGACAGACAAGGGCACAGTGGAGAGTACAACAAAGGGCCACAAAGATAACTAAGGGACTAGAGCATCTCAGAGCATCTCACATATGAGGAAAGGCTAAGAGAACTGGGACAGTTTAGCCATGATCACAAGACACTCCATATTGAAGTATGAGAGTTTATTAAGAAAAGCAAAATGCATACATCACATTGTGAAAAATCAGTAAAGATTACTACTTACTTACCTTCTGAATGATGCCTTTGCAGTCCTGAGACAGAGCAAGGTTAGAAAGAAGATCAAAGATCACGTGCTGAACTGGGCTGTTATCGCTGGATACTTGGGAAGCCAATTTCAAGATGTTATGCATTAACGAATTGCCAGCTGCACTTCGTGCAGACACAAGTGATGACTGTCCACCACTGGCCCAACAAAGGGAAGCACAACCTTACAGAAATGAAACATTTACCATGTAAGACATGTAAGACATAAGACATTTAAAAAAAAAAAAAAACAAACTACGGGAAGAGTGTTGAATGTAGCAGTTTACAGGAATAGCAGTCTACTGTTAGAGAATCTAAAAGTTTATTCCACTGCTAAAGTCATTGCTCTGTCTGAGAACACCTCCTTAAAGAGAAGTACACTATATCTAAGAAATTATGCAGTTATGTGGCATGAGGATCCAAAGTGATCCTCTGAAACTGTTTCAGAAATCAGGTCTATATACCTGTGAAAGTTTTAATAATTTTCTTAAAATATCTTTCCGAGAAATGAGTGTTTTCCACAGCTGTCATTACGTTGTGCCACAGTACCAAATAAAATACTATACAACAGAACTACAAGCTCAAATTAATACATCAGTAGGAAACAACTAAGTTACCAACACAATGTTTACGTGTATATATATATATATATCTATTTAGTGTTATTTGTGAACTGCAACTATGGTTAATTATTTGCATGGCAAAAGTAAATAAAAATCAGACAGTCTTTAACTGTTATAAACATCTTGATCATTTCTTTGACTGTATTAAGGGGAAGTGGTTAACCAGTTCAGAATAGGTAAGTTTGGGTCACCTCATAAGTCAACAACCACAAACAGAAAACATTAATTTAAATGTTAGTTGTTTATTGTTATGTTTATTGTTTTTAAATGTTAATTAATGTTTAATTTAAACATTAATTTAAAATCTTATTAGCAAGGAAAATAAAAACACAGCTTAGAATCACACAGAACAAGAGGACCATCAGAACTTTAAGCTTGATTTCCAGTATACCACAGAACCTTACATTCCCTGTGGCTGGCTAATACATACATGTATTTCTGAAGATCATTTTAAAAATAATGTCTTTACGAAAAAGAACATCACAAACTGATTCAAGATCTGGAGACATTAACTTAAAATGAGGGTGAAAACGTTGAAGTATATTAATGTTCAGTTAATATATTTTAACAAAGCTAACTCCTAAAGGTGTTTTGACAGGGAGAAATCATCAAATACTTATATCTTTTCAAGCCACAAACAAATCGCTGGGTCAATAATCTGGACATGGAATGATGCTTCTAGTAGTGGGAATAATTACCCAATAGAAACAGAAGATTTCCTCAAATAAAGAAAAGGATCCTTATTAAAAATACATTTTAATCAAACAAGCTACTGAGCCCAGTATATAAATAAATAGAAGAAATGCAATATGGAATTAATTATTGAATATTTCAAAGCCACATATTCCCAATAAGGGCCAAAATACAAATTGTATTTGTATATACTATATATTATATATATAAGCAGTACATAATGATACATTGTTCTCTGTGATAAAATTCCCATAGTAGTGTTTCTACAGTATGCTTTTCAGTTTGGTAGGACTTTCAGTGTAACCCTTAGACATGGTTTGAATTATATGCTATTTTATCTTTTAATACAGTTGTATTCTTGCTAAATCCAACAGAGTGAAACAAGATCTGAGCAAAAGTCTTGAACTCTTAATAGACTTTGATAGACCAGTGCTTTTATACTCTGCTCTTATGGTAGTAATAAGCATTCTTTTCTGATTATGCTTTTTTCCCCTCCCTTTTTATGGTATCTTGATTATTCTTTTTAAACATTTCAATATATTACATCACAGAGTGACTATACCTGCAGGATAGTGTGCAGTGTAGACACAAAGCAAATGCAGAGCTATTTCCATTGAGGAGTCGTCTGTTAAAAACCACGGCCACAGTGAATGCATAACAGGAACAAGATGAGCTTTGAGTGCTGTCATCTATGAGAAAATGATATTTCTGCTGTATTATTACATATTTGGAAATATAAGCAAAGTGAGAAAAGCATACTTTTTCTTACTGTGTCTCATTAGTTTGCCTTAAAGGATTGTACAGAGAAAAGTGACAACCACAACACTGATGAAACATCCATGATTCCACACAACAATTCTTTATAGCCATTGCTGTTTTAAATATTTCATTTTTTTCAGTGAATTCCTTTGAAATCGTTTTTAGTGATATGTATGCCTACACTTTGATATATATATATCTTAATATTAAAATATTTTAGTAGCAATTCCTCAGGTATACAATATATACCCATATTTTTGTTTCAGTTCAGCTTTATAACACATAGCTACTGATTATTATTTGCTAGCCATTAAATTTATTCCTCTGAATAGGTATGTCAGTAAGCCATACTTGTTATTATAGAACCACTCTAAAAACTTTTTAATTACTGAGAGACATGCAAATAAAAGTAAAGATTTATTCACTCCAGCTATGGTTGTTCAAGAGCTCCCCATCCTACAGCTACTCCAATTAAATTAACTGGAACTCAAAAAGCATGGAAATAAAGAGTGCAATTCTACAGAGCTACTGATAGAAAACTTTATCAACAACGTCCTTCTCTCCTTCTGCAGACCCTTGAAGAAAACAAGAATAATAGTAACAATCTCATCTGATTTTTTCCCTTTGTGTGAAAAAAATGCTCTTGATTCTGGAAGGGAAAGGTTGCATTAGTGTAGCCAAAGCACTGGTATATGGGAACCATCAGAATAACCAATTGGCTTATGCAGGCCTGTAATTTATATGTTGTTCTGTATACAAAAAAGAAGCTAACACGTCTTCAACAGGTGTTATCCTGGAAGGAATTACTTACTTTGCATTCTTCATTTTGAAAGATGCAGTTTCTAAGGAGCTGCATAGCACATCTTAACTGCTTGTTAAGGCTATCCTCCTATTCAGAGAAAAATATTTGAAGATCACCAACACAAAAACAGAATTAATTTTGTGCACTGGAAGAAAGAGATTTCGGTGGAGAGGTACAAAGCTAAGGTACTGAAGTTCAGGTCACACATCTTCCAAATAGTTTCCTTCTGATTTCAGGTTGGATTTATCTCAGCTATCTTTAAACACGTACACTTAGACTCTTCTCCCTCTCGATTTAGAACTCACAATATTTCTAGGGGGAATGATCTGTGTATTTTATTTTTACTTTTTTACAATTAATGAAGAATGGGGTGGAACAATTCCCAGGTTCAAGTTGTTCCATCCTAAAGCAGACACCTAGAAAAAGTCAGATGAATCACTTCCTAAAAGCACCTATTTTTCTTCCTTGGATAAAAACAAAGATAAACTAGCTCTATCTTGCAGATCTCTGTATTTGGTCAGACCAATTCATCCTTATATTCCCTGTGTCTTAGTTCCCAGCCCTTAATATAGGAAAGCTTCTAACCTTATATGAATAGTACAAAGATAAATATAGACTGTTGGACAGTGAGGTACTATACAGACTTTCAAGTATAAAAGTGAATAAAATATCTATCATCACGGTAGTGCTGTGACACTAAAAGACTAATGATGCCTGACCTCTAACTACTACAAGGTTGACATACTAAACCACTACTGAAAGATGACCAAATTCCAGGAAGCTTTTTTAACTCAGGAGACAAGCATAAAGGAAAAAAGATGTAAGGTAGGATTCATGCTTAGTCTCCAACAAGGAGAAACAACAATGCTTGCTTATAAAATATACCATGTATGGTTGATGACATTTAAAAATGAACTACAAATCTATCTCAAGTTAATGAAAATCAGAGGTAATCAAGAAAAAAAAAAACACACATCATCATTACAAAAACATTTTGTGACTGACTTGTTTCATTTTTAACTAAGTAAAATACTAACTCTAAGAAGTTTCTCCAAGAACTTCTTTATGGATGGATTTACTTAAGAAACACAAAGAGCAATAGATCTTATAAAATGTCCCAAGCTACAACTCATAATTAATGTGTAAGCCGTTAGCAGGTTAAAAAAGTTAAAATAGTGCCATCAACACAGTGTATAACTTATTTATTTTAGGATATCTTGATTTTTACTAAGATCCCGTTCTGAGGATCCTGTTCTGAGATTTTCTGAAATCTTGGCTATTTGTATATATACACATACTTGGCTAGCATAATGGTAATTATTGTGACAGAAAAGGATTCTGAGACATAATGCCTCAGTTGTCCTAAGAATGAAGTTAGTTCAAACATCTTTTTCCCAACAGGCAAAATAAGAGAAAGAAAAAGAAAATAACTTCTGCTAACTTCACTTCGAGAGCTGTGCCTCAAAGTGGGCTGAAAGGTGGTTTATGTGGTACAAAACCGGATTACTTATCTTTATGCACCACCACATACAAACAGCTGCATATTCACATATGCTGTAGCAACCTACAGACCCAGCTCAATGGAGAAATTTGCCATAAATTGTTCTGAAAAATCTCTTTCAAGGAATTCTTCATCTAATATAAAAAAATCCTTCTGGCTGGTTAAGGTCACCCTTCCCAGAGGATTTTTTCTTTCAAATTTTAAATTCCTTCCACATACGAATGCGAGAAGCAAACGTTCCCAGTTTCCCTTTTCTCAGCCCAGCAAGTATTACAAAAGAGCTCACTGTTACAAAATACAGTTCTGTACCCTCACAAATCAAGGCTAATGTCTGTTTGTGCCAATGCAAAAGAGAAGAATACTATCTAGCTCAAACAATGCAAATTTATCCTGCAGAAAGATGTTTACTGCAATTGCAGCTTAATGTGGAATTGGATGAGATAGCGAATTTGACAACAGAAGTCACTACTCGTATTTTAATTATTTTCTTAGACGAAAGTGGTAGAAAGCAGGCAGATTGTAACAAAAATCTTGTGAAACTGTCACATGATAATAAATAGCCTATGTGTAGATGTGGTAAGGAAGAGCTGGGTGATGACAGAGTCTGAACTGATTGGAAACTGAAAAAAAAGCTAAACAAAACTTGGGAGTGGAGGGAAGAACATGGGAGTACAGATACTGGAAGGAGCACACATACGAGGTAAACAAACTGACAAGAAGCTAATGACAAGGTCAATTGAGTCTGATACGAGATTAAGGTGTCCAGTCCAACTATGTAGGACAGAAAGAGGACTGGAATTAGAAGACAGATAATATAAGAAATTAGAGAATAAAAAATCATCATTTCCCATTTCCATGCACAAGTGAAATGTAGCCAGTTATGGGGTAGGAAGGAGATTGACTGGTACAGGAAAAGAGAAATAGAAAATGGCTAGCACAGGTTGAAAGATACAGAAAGAAAACTTGAGAAATGGAAAGAATATTCTTGTGAAAATGTGAGAAAAATTAGATGCATTGGGCAGGACCATGACTGTCAAGGCTGGAAGTCCAACTATGTTTGAAAATAGAGTACCGTCAGAAATTGTTGTAGTTGAAACTGTTGTAGGCTAGA
The DNA here is from genome assembly GCA_013396635.1 of Penelope pileata. Lineage (NCBI taxonomy): Eukaryota > Metazoa > Chordata > Aves > Galliformes > Cracidae > Penelope > Penelope pileata. The sequence goes on along the minus strand of WBMW01001483.1, from coordinate 49,566 downwards.
AAAACATCACCAATTGCAAACACGGACAATTGGCAAACAGATGAACATGCATGTGTGTGTGAATGTCTGGAACTGAACTTTTGAAGTCTCACATAGAAGCCTGCTAGTTGCTGGCTTCAACCAGAACGGGCTGACTGCTAATTCTGATAACTTTAATTCAAGTGGGAAGTCCTGAATCCTCCAATTAATAAAAGGCCATGAGACAGAAACAGCAATTCAGAGGCTGATCATGCATTGTACTTCACACACAGATTGTTTCAATTAAGAAAAATGGGAGCTTAGAGTTCTGAAAAGAAAAGCTGGTGGCAAAATGAGACTCTGTGAAAAAAGAAGCTAATAAAGTTTGCAAAACCTCTATACTCAGAGATTCTTAAAGAAGTTGTACTATAAAGATCCACTAGAAGTTGTCATTTACTCTTTCTCACTTGTGACAGCTACCAGCAGCATATAATTCAAGGAGAGGAAAAAAAAAAAAAGGAAAAGAAAAAAAGCTGGCAAGTGCCTTATCATATTATTCTTTTGTTTTTTATAGTTACCTTTTTTTTCTGTGCTTTCCCAGGCTTTAGAGAATCCAAATTCAGCTGCGCATGAATATGTTTCATCTGTTCTACACAGCTGTCTATCAGGTCAACTGGAAGACAAAAATCATTAACATTTAGAAGCTCATTCACAATCAGAGGAATTCAAAATACCCTATTAGAAAACAAAGTTTCAAAACAGTTCAAAAGAAAAAAACAACAGCAATAATACAATACATCTAAGAGGATGTGTTACTAACATACGACAATATGATAATATGCATTCTGGAAAAGAAGGTATAATTCCTGCAAAGATGTTGATTACTGTTACTTTCCTGAAGTTTAACAATTCAGTTCCTAAATTCTGCAACTTCATAATATATTGCTATCTTCTTGATATCAGGAAGTAACTACCATTGTTCCTGAGATGGATTGCATCTAGTTGAATGATCTCAAGAACAAAGAATATATTTGAGTCCTCTTGCAACAGATTCCTGTGAAGGGAACATCCAAAGAAGGAGGGACTGATAAGATGAAGAGGGGAGAGTAATTTTTGATGAATTTTTCTTATGACCTTTTTTTCAGTACTTCTAGTTCTGTATTTCTGTAAGACACTACAACAAGGCAGACAGTTGTCAAAGATGGAGACAGGCTAACTTATGAAAATGCATTGGGAGGAAGAAAATAGCAAATCATAACTATTCAAAATATCTTCAATAAAGCTGCAAAGAAGACTAAAGTTTCAAAAGGTCAGAGCATGCATTTATCTCACCCAAGTTTTTCCCCATCAAAGAAGATTCCATACCTCTGAGGTGAGACAAAAAAAAGCAAAGATTCAGGTGGCTCAGGGTGAAAAATATTGTTAATTTAACATCATTTAGAGTTCTCTAAGTTACAACAGGATCACAACATCATGAGATAATTCAAGTTGAAGCGGATAGTCCCCAGAGGTCATACAGACTAACCTCCTACTCAACACAGAATCAGCAAGAAGATCAGACAAGGTCTACATGGCGCGCCTTATCCAGTTGGGTCTTGGAAATCTCCAAGGACAAAGACCACATAATATGTCTAGGCAATCTGATCCACTACACGACTGCCCTCAAAGTGAAAAAGTAGCTTTATGGACAACCTGAATCTCCCTCATTTCAATTTATTCCCGTTGTCTCTCATCCTCTTACACCATGCACTGCTATGAAAAATCTCTCTCTCGGCTTCATGACCTCATGCTGGCAGGTTGATCCCCCCCCCCAAAGCCTCCTTTTCTCCAGGCTGAACAAAGCCAGTTGCCTCAGTCTCTCTTATAACCTACACACCCTGACCACCTTATAGGCCCTCCACTGAAATCACTCCAATTTGCTAGTATCTTTCTTGTACTGGGACAAATCTGGATGCATTATTCCAGATTTGGCCTAACAAGTGCTAGGTAGAGGGAGATAATCTCCCTCAACCTACTGGCTATGCTCCTGTTAATATAGCTTAAAATCCCGTTAGTCTTCTCACGTTCAGTCTACAGCTCATCAAGACTTCAAGGTCTTTTTCAGTTCTTCAGTCAGGCTGTACAGTTTTAAGCAGCTGTTTCTCTCCAGGTACTGGACTTCACATTTGTACATTTAAAAGTAGTCCTTAAGAGCTGAACAGTTGATGTTAGAGTTACAGATATTTTCTAGATATTAATTTGAACTCCAGAACTTTAAGATTTTTTCTGTATCACAGTGAGGATTTTAAGGCTGCTTTGGCACTGGTAGCGCTTTCACAGGAAGTTAAGTCTTAGATGACCTAGTGGGTCATCAACACAAGACTGAAGCAAAGGCTGAGTAGATCACCAACACCGTGGGAAGCAGCAGGATACAGGATTTGAAGTTTGGAGTTTTCTGTCACTACTGGGACCAGACATTGAGCAGACACACCTAAGATATCGCCATTTCAGTGCAATCTAGGTTTAAAGGACCAACAACCCAGCAGAGGTGGAACTAGAAAGCATCCAAAACAAAATAAGTAGTTGTGCTGATCAGCAAATACTAAATGTACGATATGTGAGAAACAAATTAACCAGTCTCCCTTGAATTCTGGTAGATTCAAAAACCTCTGATTAGAGGTTTTTAATTTTGTTTTACTACTGTAAAGACCTTAGGAATGCAAGATGTTGCACTACAAGAGGAGAAGATACTACTTAAACTGCAAAACGGGAAAAACAAAATCAAAGAGGCAGGAAAGAATGAAGCTGAGAAGTATTTTCTTGTCTGGGTGCAGACAAAACTGAGAACACAGGGCATGTTTTCCCCAACAAACCTTTATCAGCATGAAACAAGAAATAGAAGACATTGTTAGAGCAAAAAGATCTCTGGTTCTGAATAGATGAATGTGCCACTAGCAGTAAAAGCTAACATGTCCTAACATACACAATTTAACCATAAGTTTTTGAACTGGATATTGGATTTATTATTAATAAATTTTCTCTGCAAAGAAATGCCTCTGAAAACTGGGTCTTTGGTTTTGATAAAGGATATTATGATTTTAGAAACGTGAAAAACACAGGCAAAGATTTAGTTTGTAAACCATTGAACATACGTTTTAAGATACTCACCTTCCAAAGCATATTTCTGGGCAGTTTTACTGACAGCTAACAGAGACAGCAACGCACTCACAGCAACTTCTTTCAGCACATCCTTTGAAGATTTCCTTTCAGAAACCTACAAATAAAGCAGTTTCACTACCATACTGAAAAAGTGATCATATTAAAAGCAGTATTCATACTGTAAATATGTTGCTGTAGTCTATACTCTCATTCTGATAGTTGATGCACTGATATGAAGTGTATTTAAACACAATAACACTGCTCTTAGACCATCAGGGAACAAACTCAAGGGCTTAACAATTCCTTTTGATTTACAGTATCTACAAAAACAGCTCGATAAGATGCTGTCAGTTACAATGAGGATAATTACAACTTGAGCCTTAAAAATCCCATTACATATTTGGAAAAACAGGAAGAAAAAACACCATATCAGTATTCGGCCAAACATATTCTATCATCTTCCCTACACAAGACTTCACCCCATGCTGTAGCAGCATAATAGTAACGTCCATGCAAAGAACTGCCTCAGAGTTGCTTCTTCGCATTTTCTCCAGCTTGTTACATGAAAAGATAAATTTAATGTATCTCAGATGTAAGATGCCTTGGTCCATAACTACAAACAATTGATTTTTTTAGGCAACAACATTTCTTTTTAACAAAACAAAAAAAAGCAAAAGTATATTCTGCAATCCCAGAATCAAATTTTAAATACCTGAATAATTAATTCAGTAAGTTGAGTTACAGATGCCTGACACTCTTCAGCATGATCTAGAAGAAAGGTAACAGTTGGATTCTGACATATACTCTGTTTATCTTGCAGTTGCCTTCTTCCTTCTTCGTTCAAAAGGACAGAGAGAAACTGCAAACTAGCCGTATACAAAGCAGGATTTGTGGTTGACAGATGAATACAATCACAAATCGTATCTGAAAGGTGAAATTAAAAAAAATATATATATTGAATTCTGAAAAAAATTAAGTGCTTCAGAACTCAGACTTTAAAAAAGTGCAAGCCAAGAAGCAGTTATATCGGTGCACTGCACAAGGAACCCTACAAATTCTATGTACTTGATAGTAAGTCTTTAACAATCTAAGAAAAGTTTGAGTTCTGTTGGCTTGCATGAGTTAATTGTTCTGCATTAACTGGATTATAAACTGAAAAACATTATTACCATTTGGCAAATCATTTGTTTGCCAATTTTCTGAACTGTCCTCAATTTATTCAAAAGCTTACATTACAGTACCAACAGTATGCATCAGCTGCTTTACGCACAATTGGATTTGGATTCACCCCATCACTTAACACACACCTGATGGAAATCATAAGCTCAAATGACACTCATATGTTGGGGTTTCTAAATACATTAGAGAATCATGGTGGTAGCGATGAGGGCTGCTCTGAAAGTAATGCATCCTATTTTATTAAGTTGGACCATGACATCAAAGGCAGACGTTGTTAGTATGGCAGTTGAAGTTGAACCTTCCCACTAACATTCCATTAAATTTTGTTGCCGTGTGACAGATGGCAGCAGAGGGGCAGTCTGACAAAATGGCATCTGACATGGAAGTGCGGGTGAGGCAAAAAATGCGTAATTGAATTCCTCTATATAGAAAAAATAATGCCCATTGGCATTCATCAATGCTTGCTGAATGTTCATGGAGATAAAACAGTGGATGTCAGCACAGTGAGGTGGCAGGTGGTGCATTTCAGCAATGGTGACAGTGATAGTGGGTCAGCTCCGCTGGTGCAGATTTTTACAAGCACAGCACGCACGCTCTTGTTCACTGCTGGCAAAGAATGCATAGCTAACAGTGGTAACGATGTTGAAAAACTGTTTTTCACTGAGAATTTGTGACAGTGAACTTCACTGAGATAGAACTGAAAATTTGCTCTATCAAATACGCTACCATTGTCTTCTTTGTATCTGTTGGAGTTTCCATGGAAATAAACAGAAGGCATTACTTTTGGAGCAACCTACATAATTAACAAAGGAATAATTCAGAAAAAAAAAAGATTGAACAAACACACTCACCTCCTCCTCCTCAAACCACCTGCATAATAATCCTGAATTGCTTTACCCCTTATCTCACCCTAAAACATTTTGCTTTCCTTTTGTGTAAGATAAAAAAAAAAAAATACATATAAAGGGAGCAAATGAGCCATTTCAATCTCTATTTAAAGTGCCATATTTGTTTAAGATTTACAGCTAGAATTATTGTGCAACATATGAAAACAAGTGAAAAATTCAGTCGAGCTGTCTAGGTACATTTATATTTGTAATTTTGGATATGTCATTAGTAATTACGTAATAGGTAGTACGGTATGCCTCTCTCTTCTGTTTATTTCTTTATTAGTTGTCAGGTTAAAATCCATCCAGAAAGCGTTATTACCAAATATGGCTGTACAATGATTTGCAAGTGCTGACGTCACAAATGGAAAAGCTATTTGGCTACTCTTCCACAATAATGTAGTTAAAAGGCTGAAGAGGTCTACCCAGGTTTCATGAAGTACAGATGTTAACTCAGTATCTGCAAAGAGAATATAGAAAAATCTATTTAAACATGCACACAAATTTGGATAGCTAAGTCTTAAAACAACTGTCACTTTAAATGAAGCTGATACTTAAAGACCTGCCACTGTCTGGCTATACTGGAAACAAAGTTCTTCATTACCTAGCCCATCTTTAGAGCGGATGGAGAGAATTGTGATGGAATTACTCAAGAGAGGTTTCAACAGCTCATCCTGGATTACAAGCTGAGAGTCCACCAGTAAACATGACTTCAGAAGCCTGGATACAGATGATAAGTACTGAAGTAGCAATAACACCTGTTAAATATTTTTAAAAGATATTAAATAAAGCCATAAAGCACTTTTCACATTTTTAAAATGTATTAACTCTACTGATTCATAACCTTTTGAATATATACTACCTAAAAGAAAACAACTCAAAAAGATCTTCTCCTAACATTTACTGTAGAAGACGAAGCATAATTCTTGGAATAATAAGTCTGGAAAGACGAATGAAATAATCTTTCTAGTGACAAGGAATAAACTTTCTTGTGAAAAAATAATGACTTTTATTACATGTACAGTATGATAGTCTCCAGAGGCTCAAAAAGAAAAACGATAGAATGGTTATACATGTGTATTAAGCACTAGAACAGGTTGCCCAGAGCAGTGGTGGAAGCCTTGTCCCTGGAGACATTCAAGGTCAGGCTGGACCGGGCTCTGAGCAACCTCATCTAGCTGTAGATGTCCCTGTATATTACAGGGGAGTTGGACCAGATGACCTTTAAAGGTCCCTTCCAACTCTAAGGATTCTATGATTTCCTAAAAATAGACACTCATTTTGAAGCTTCAGATAAAAATTATCCCTGGCATATTTATTTTTTCCTCACCAGACATCTGCAGGTACACTTTTTTCTTAATGTTCTGGGTATCTGCCTTCAAACTTATTTTGATAAGTTGAATTTGAGGGAAAAGTAGTTCCACTGGCAATAACCCTTACACACTGCATACATCATGATCAATTTAGAACTATTCAAGTGTCTGCAGGACTGGAGCCAAAGCAAAGCTGCCAGATTTGTCATGGAAAATAAATATGTCAGTAACCACATCTGGCTCCTACTTCAATACTGTACAGAGAAATTCTATCACATGTTTACTGTAACTACAACGCATTTTAGAAATAGTCTTCAGTTGTTTGGTGGTTCCAGGTATAGTTTAATACAGAAATTAATTTTTCTATGATGAACATAGCACAGCAATTTCTCTTTAACATTTTCAAAAGCACAGAGATTCCTATGAATGTAACCTATGGCAGTATGTCTGGCATGTGTTAATAAACATAGATAGCAAACAATTTCATAATTAAAAAAAATAGTAACAAGTACTTCTCTAACCTGAGCTTTTACATGTTCTGTATGACATGGATGACCCAATGGAGTTTTCAGTTCCAAGATATATCTCTCAACCAGATTAGCACTTACAAGACTAAAATAAAATAAAGTTCGTTAGAAATATACTTAAATAATTAAACATGCTACTAACTTAACATTCTACAGTCAAACATTAAAAATAACACATCACAATTTAATTTTATTCTCTTAATCTTTTTTAAGAATGTATCTAGTGTAAAGACAACCACAGTAGCATTAAGTTGTTTCATAATAGCTAGACCAATGTAAATTCCAACAGCTATTATTGCATTGGTTAAAATTCTTCACATTTGGTTACTTATTTTCTTTCCCATGTAAGAATAAACAGCTCTGTAATAGCATAAACTGTATTCAAACAGGATTTTTTTTTTAATTGCTGTGTGAGGAGCAACTGTAAAAGCTCTTCAAAGCCTTACAAAAATAAAAAAGGGAACCAATTTTCATGCTCCACTTCAGGACTTTTTAAACACTGGCTATAGATAAAAGAATTTGTTCTGATGCAAGTGGAAACATGCAATACAATCTGAAGACTATTTTGAAGATGTTTCTTCTTTAAAAAACGAACAAACAAACCCAAACTGAACAAGAAAACCCTCTACAGTCTCTGATCTAATACTTTCTCAAAGCAGGCACACATTACTTACTCTCTTTTAGTGCAACAACCCTTGGCTCACCCTCAAAATACAGCTTGCAATTGCCAATAGAGTTGACTATACCACATACTAAAATCCTAGAGGGGGGAAAAAAAAAAAATCCTCCCGCTTTCAAGATGACTAAACAGCCATCTAGATAGTACACAGTAGTTTTGTAGACAGTAGACACCACAAATGGTATCACCGACTAAACTACCTCTTCTATGAATAATAAATATGTATATACATCAAAAATGCCGAAAGACATTTGTGAACACTTCTGAAACAAGAAGAGAGCAATAGTTTTAACAATTGTACTAAGAAAAACTGGTAGATCCCATTTCAAACTTTTCACCTCTGTTACTACACCTTGTCTGTAACGCAGCAGTTATTGATCTCATACCTGCTGAGAGTTTTTAGCAAATGTACTTGTTGAAGGGCAATTCCGGTATCTTTTGGTGTAACAATCAGCAGATTGTGCAGAAGACTGCAAACAGCTGATAAAAGTGCAGGTGTGACTACAGCACACTGTTTAGATATTGCAGCAGACATCGGAGAATCATGTTGACTTGGAGTTGCTGTTGTGGTAGTATCACTTTGACCTAGCATGTTTAATAAATATAAAAAAAATGAGAAAACCATACAAAAAATACAAAAGATAATTAAAGCAGTCCTACAAAACAACTTGATTTCTGTTTTCCATAAAATATCCAAGTTTCCCCTATTCTGGAGTGGGAAAAAAAAAAAAGAAACCAAATCAAATACAGAAAAGCGCTATTTAAAATAGCTTTGAAATAAAATGTTCTTTCTACAGGCACTAACAATTATTAAAGACAGTAACTTTGGAATGATATGGATATTGTTTTCAGTTCTTTCCAAAGCAAAACAAATTTCCATTTATATATGTATGTATGTACATACACACACACACACATCATTACCTATATAAGTTTATACACATTGTATACATTTTTATCATTCTACATACTTACAAAGCTTTTTGCGTGTGCATGTGCGTGTGCACGTGTGCATGTATACAACTGCTTTACTGAAACCAAATGTTTTGAAAGGGTGATTGGATGACAGGAATAGAAACTAAGTCTTGAGTTACACTTCAAGCAATATCAACCATTTCTACTTCCTTCTTGTCAAATCTGTTTCCTTTTACAGGTAGTGTTTCACGTTTGTCTTCTGAAATAACCATGAGAAGCAGCAATGGTTCCAGCAATACACAAGCTTTATGTTCAAGCACAAACACTGGAATATTGGCAGGCTAAGCAGTAATCATTGTGTACACAAAAAAAGTTTGACTTACCTTGTGTCACAAGCCGATTAACTGCAGTTTCAGGAATGAAACTGGTTGAATTTGTTGGGACTGTTGCCTGAAGTTCAGTAACACTCCCTGGTGATGCAGACAGAATCTAGAAAGCAAAGCCATAAAAAGGAAATTAGTTGATTCCAGGTTTGATAGAGGAGAATTCTGTTTATATTTGCGTAAATGAAAATAAATAAATAAATAAAAATTACTCATGGTCAAAACAAACTTGATTACATTTGTTCGTATATTCGTATACACACACAAAATTATATTTAGATGCATCCAATAATTGAAAATATTGAAAGATGATCAACAAGAACAGGCTGACACACTTCAGTTAAAATTTCTTATGGACTGTTTGCTTTACTGAGAGCATGAGGACACGTTCATTTGTACCAAGCCACAGAAAATATCACAAGTGGGTTATTCATCAGCCAGAGCTAAAGTTCCAGAGCCTTTCTGACTGAATACTCATCATAATCTTCATCCTGTAAACCTTAGACGTGTTCATTTTGTGCTGAAAACATGAGATACTTACGTCACATTAGATAATTTACTATGCTCTTTCTACCAGTTGAACAACTAGATTATTCATCATATTATTAGTTTTGCATGCTTTAAAAAGGGATTCTTAATGCTTTTGTTATGGTGTTTACAACCACAAGCTTGAAATCAGAAGAACTAGACTCCACAGTTTAATAGTTTTGTGACATGACAAGACCTGTGACCTGCCTCAGAGTACATGATAATTACCATCCATATCATGTCATTTTTTTCCACTTCTGTTAATTTTGATTCTTATCTCAACAATTCACATAGGATATATTTTTTCCAAGAATGTCTTTATACAGTGTAAAGAATACAGATCTTTGGGAACTACAATGAAATCCCCAGACAGCCACAGCTAGAAGAAGGACCTTACTAGACTTTTCTTCATCGTGAACTTTCTAAGGAAGACTGAAATATTTCAGAAGTTTTATTTTTAAAGTTTTAATAAAATATCAGTTGGAATACTCTTTAAGTATGGAAAAGTCACAAGAAACTTACTGGCCGAAATATAAAAGACAGGGTTGAGGGAAAAGAAATCAGAAATTACTCTTCGTACCCATTGTATTCATGCAGCTAGGTCACTGCTTTCCAAGTTTGGCTTTGATTTTCTCAGCAGCACTTTGAGCCACAGCAACTCTATACATGGTATTTTCTCATCCTTTGGAAGTTTTAACCTTGCCACCCCACCCGTCATCAATGCCAGATGTTGCGAGGCTTCTGTGGGGCTTTGAGCAAGCTGATCTAGTAGAAGGTATCCCTGATCTTGGAAGAGGGGCTGGAGCTAGATAATGTTAAAGTCCCTTCCAACCTAAACCATTCTATGATTTTATCTGCACAGCTTTACTTGAGAACACAGGCCCTGCATGAACAGAAAGCCACCACTTTCATGCTGTAACTGTTTTTCCCCATCTTCCTCTGGTCTGTCACTACCATCCATCCTACAGTCTCGAATCTTTCTCCTCAAGCATGCTCCATGTTCCTCAAAAAAGCTAGAAGGTTATTATAAGACTGAAGACAAGCTATAGTAAAATCTGGGGTGTGTGTTCGAAACCAAGGATTTATATACCTCATGTACATCTGGGGTCACATAGTCACTAGAATATGCTTGGCAGAGTACTTTTCTTGTTGCTAAAAAGCCATACCAAATCACACCAATCAATTCAAATTCAAACCTTGTTAAAATATACAACTAGAAAGCATTTTTGACATTTGAAATAAATTATTTTAAAAGTTTCACGCTTGCCAATTTAAATCATTACTAAAATCATTTATATAAGAGTAAATCAATCCATCCTCACACATGACAAATTCTGCATTTATTTAGCACTACAATTCCAAGCATTCTAATAAATAACAAAAGACATAAATCTTTCTTGAAAAGTACAAACCCCAAATGAAACCTCCACTTCTGCAACAAGTAAAACCCTGCAAGGAGTTATTACTATGTTGAGAGTCATCTTAAGGATATTATTATGAATTTATACAAGCTTTCACATATTAATAAATAACACCACCTACATAGGACAATAAATTCTTTCTGCTTCTTGCAAAATTGTCTGAACACTTTCAGCAAATAAATAAAAATAAGGCATTAAATATGTAAAAAAAAATCAATAAAAACTTTATACGGTTATAAAAATATTAGCTTCTTGCAATGATATAACATTTATTTGTAATTGCTTCACAATGAGATACGGGTTAAAAACCCAATTTTTCTGGTATCTTAACAGAATACATACAGTAATATAGCAAAGTTGTTTCCACAGCTTTCTGCCTTCCAGGAAAGAAAAGATATTATCGCTTCTGTAAATCACCCTTGAAAAGGATGAACTGGGGGTCTGGGACATGATATCCACAAAAGGATATTGACTGCTGCCATCACATTCTTTCTGGGAGCAATGACGAATTCTGCTGTTTAACAGTGAAACAACAGATTTTGGAAGGGGGTTTGAAAGGGTAAAAGAAAGTTGCATGGAGGGGGTCGAATGACTAGAACTATTACAAAAGAATACAAAACTCAGTGAAAATGTGAGAAATTGCTTTGCTGTTTGTCTGCTAGATACGAATAAAAGGTCTTTTTTTTTTTTTAAACCTAGTATACAATCCTTCTGATACTGCTTTAATAGGCTTGCAATGATTAATTCTCTTTTCAAAGGTTTAAATCGCTTAGCTGTAGAGCATTCTGGTAACCACAGATCCAGAAAATAAAATATATATATTTTTTATAAAACAGGAAGAAGATTTCACAGGTATGAACAGCCATGACTTTGCTATCTGGAGAATGATCATAGATTTACTCTGCACCTTAGCTTAAGGGTTCAAACTACTGCTCATTGTGCTAAGCAGCTCTGGGCATAGAAGAACCCTACTTTATTTACACCATGTGAAACAAGCTTGTACATGCAAGCTGCTCGGTGTTCTCAATCATAATACTAAACAAAAGAAAAAACCCACAAACATATTAGTTAAAACAAGTTCTCTGTAATGATAACCCTAGTTCATGTTTAAACAATAAATTCTGCAAGAGACAAAAAAGGATTATTTCCTCAGAGTTGCAACATCCACAGAATAGTTCACAGAAAAACAAATTCGACAAAAATCTGTAATCCACTGAGATCTTAAAGACACTAAATACAGCATGTATCAGTCAGAGTACAAGCAATTCAGCTCTCCTGCTGTCTTCTATGTGACCTTGAATCATTGATTTCGTTCCCACACTGCCATTCTTCACTCTATAAATTGGACAGAATTGTACTGATAGCCTCTCAGGACCTCCAACAGACTAATTTATAGTAGTCTAAAGGAAAAAAGAATAATTTCTGCTATTAATGCACTTGCTTTTTAATTTTCTTATTTTTGTAAATTCAGAGAAAAATTAGAGATGGGGAAAAACGCTGAAATCTAAAAGTAACTTAGATACTATTTTCACTTAAGGTTATGTGAACAGCCTTTGGTAGTGGATAGCTCATTTAAAGCATAGATTACATCAAATCTGAAAAAATGGAAAACTAATACTGTCTTTTCATTTATGTTAGAACTGATTTCAAATATATTAAAAAAAAAAAAAATCCAGTCATCCTTTTCTCAGTTTATAGAATTAAGTAAAAAACATCACTTTGGTTTCCAGAAAGACCTTCAAGTTGTGGCTAATAGAAGCAAAAAGGAGTTTTAGCTTCCTAGGCTGGCATTCATGCAATGAATGGATATAGACATAATTAGAAGAATTTTAAATATATACATATATATGTATATATATATATCAGAAAAGAGCTTCCAACAGAAATATTTTTACTTGCAACTCTCAATTATTTCTTGTGGCTGTTGCCACCAAATCTGCATCACACAGAAATGTTTTTCCCTCAACAAGACATGAAGGCTCCCTTTCATCTGTGATAGGGAAAGTGTGCCACCTAGTGGCATTTGTTGTAACAGTACATCCACTTAACAGAAAAGAAACCTCTGAGTAATTAGTTCAAATATTTTCAAAATAAAGACATCATCCTAACACTCTGTTATCAGTAACCTTACAATTGTCCTAGCCTATAACACTTTAATAAAATAAAATAAAATTAAAACCATGCTACATTTATATGATTATTTTTTAAAATCCAAAATAAGCACAAACCAAGGTAGCAAAACAGAAACAATAAAGGTGTCTTAAATGCTGAGTTTCAGCAGTAACATTTATTAGATGAGGACCACATTAACTGAAATATGAAATAGTGAGCATGAATACGACCTATAATGTTCCTAATGTTTTTGCTTTTGTAAAAGGATACAGTGGAAAACAAACATAGAGATAATGCTACTGCATTAGTAATTTTCTTATATTACGTTTTTACAGTATCTTTTAAAAAACTACACTACAAAGCTGTAACAGCTTTGATAGTTGTGTTACCTGTGGTGTTATGATTTTCATATTACATTAGAGGGTTATTCATATATCAAGGTATTTCAAAGAAAACATAAAACTAAAAAAATGGATTGCAGTGCAAAAGTTTTCTTGCAGTTATGCTGCAGTCTTTGAAAACTTATGATTTTTATAAGCTATCTAATTGATTGATCCAGTTCTATAGCTGTATGATCTAAATACAGATTCATTCTAAAAGGATGGTTTGGATAAAAGCAGCAGAAGTGACAGCTGTAGACAGAAATGACTGCATTTTGTCAATAAAGCCAATTATAGAGTATTCTGTAAAGAGTATATCCTCCTGGCAGAAGCAACAGAAATTAGCACTGCTTTATGCATTTAGCTAGACAAATTAAACCATATAAAAGTTTTCTTCAGCACCTTAAAACTAATTCAGAGTAAATTTCAATTTCGTTTCAGCTCTCTAAATATCAAGTTAGTTTATAACTTTTGTTGCATTTACCACAGTGCTAATTTTCTTCAAAGGATATTCATTAATAACACTGCATTTGAAATAAAGAGATTACTCTGGAAGTTACCATAGTTTCTGATGTTGACTGAGAATGTGAAGATGGGCTTTGACTGGAAGGAACCTTCCAAAAATTAAGAGAATCATCAAAATCTGTACAGAAAGAAAAAGAATTATCAGATTCAAATACAAACATTCTCATTACCACAAGACCAGCAGAGAGCCTAACAACCTTTTCAAAGTATTTTTTCAGGAAACAAAAGAGTAGCCAAGCAGCTATTCTCAAGTACTCAAAATATTTCAATTCTCAAAATATTTAATATCTTTTCACATGTTGTACCACTGAATTATTATCCAGTAAATCCTTTGAATAAACAGAAATAGAATGCGATATTCAACTATAACATTAAAAAGCATGAAAAATCTACATTTAGCTCAAATTATATTTACATAGCCTTTAGTAATTCAAAATAATTCAGATTTCACTTTATTTAAGAATAGGCTAAAAGTACTGATACTGGGGTCTCACAGTACAAACATAATGAACTGATGTCATCATCCTCAAAACTCTTTAAATTTATACTTTAAGAGAAGCAGTTTCAAAAGAACCTATATTCATAAAAATGAAAGCAGAATTAGCTTGTAAATCTGTTTCAGAACAAAAAAGTGATTAAAATTTTACAGCACAAACCTGTCAATAATAAGCTTTGAGGTTTCTATATACAGAAAAACAAAATCAAACAGTATAGCACTAGATTATACAGGCGTAGGCAGGTGCACTCTTCACTGGGTAAAAAGTTAGTTGGATGGCTGGGCCCAGACAGCAATGGTGAGTAGAATTAAATCCAGCTGGTGACCAGTCACCAGTGGTATCCTACAGAGGTCAGTATTGGGGCCAGCTCAGCTTAGTATCTTTACTGATCATCTAGACAAGGGGATTGAGTGCACCCTCACTAAGTTTGCACGACACCAAATTGGGAGGAAGCGTTGATCTTCTTGACTAATGGAAGGGTCTACAGGAGGATATGAATAAGCTGGATCAATGGACTGAGGCCAGTTGTTTGGTTTTTCTTCTAGAATCAAAACATAGCCTCATACCAGACACTATGAGAAAGGCAACTTCTGTCTCAGCTAGAAACTAAGACAATACATCTTTTTTCCTAAACTTTCATTGTACCGGTCTGTCAAAGTCACAAGTGTAAAAAGTATTTTACCCTCAATATTTTGCAAGAAAATAGACTGCAGAAACAATTACAGTAAATCTTTTCTGTTCATAACTTTTTGAAGATGTAAGAAACAGTTCAGAGCTTTTTCTCAGATATGTTGAACTAGTGATCTATTTACTCTTAGAAATTTAAGCTAAAAATTGAACTTGAAAACATTTAAGTTCATGGCTTATGCATTCTATTTGAACTCCATTTTCAGTATGAATTATTTGAGGTAAGTTACTTTAAACTAGATGTTACTTCAGTAGATTAAAAATACCACAAGATTAACATAACTTACCAGTTATACCACTTTTTTCAATGATGTGGTTGTCTTCCTTGGAAGAATTCAAATCAAACATATAGCAACCGAGGTAACAGTGTTTCACCATCTGATTCAAATGTTGGTAAAACTGACAGTGATACAAAAGAGCCTTGAGTGCAGGTTTTCCTGTCTGGGAGAGGCCAGATTCTTCATCATGGACACAAGGCCCCTGAAGACATGAAATTCACAGAGACAAGTTATTTAAAGAAATCCTTTATATAAAACAAACCATCAACAAAAAACCATAACACAATTTTAAGCCTAATGCTGTGTGTGTGTGTGCATGCATATCTTTTTTATAGACTAACAGATCCTGGTAGTCAAATCTAGATTTTAGTGAGACTGATTTAGTAGAATTGATGCAGCTATTTAACTCTTGAGAAATTGAAGTTCTAAAATCTCCTAATACAAATACTGCCTTAGATCCCCCAAGTTATAGCTTTGTATGACTTCCTACCTAGCTGTTACAAATTCCTTACTTGATTCTACTCATCAATATCAACTAATGCAAAAGTTTCCTTTAAAAGAGAGTGCACTAAGACTGAATATCCTGAACAGGTCATGCTGTTAGAAAGGTATAACGTTGTCATACTACATCTATACATGCCAATCCACGATGATAAAAACTTTATTTAGAAAATAACGTATAAAAAGAAAAATTCTCTCTAAAGAATGGCTTCCAGTCATTTATTTTTAAATACTGACTTCAGGGAAAACTCTCTAAAGAACTGTGTCTGTACTGTTTCTATACCTTAAAAGAAATGCTACATAATTGGTGTGGGACTTTTTGTGGTTTTCTTTTTTTTTCTTCCTCCAAATCAACAGTGTGATCTGCCAGTTTATGTTACAGTATTTTTCCAGTGTTTTCTATGTTAATAGAATAAAATAAAGCCAACATGAAGCTATCACCTGTTTTCACAAAAATTAGAAATGTTAACTGGCCAAAGAACTCAGACTGAGAAAAAACAATTACATTCTGCAAGTTTTAGGAGGCATCTTATAAATTTTTAAGTAAGAAACTAGATAAAATTATTAGAAAAAAATTTACCAGTTCTAAATATAATCTTTCCTTGGTAATCAATGGAGAGCAGAGGTAGATCAAGCAACAGTAAGCCATTTAAAAAGTGTTATTTGTCTCCAAGAGGCTCAAGAGACTCTTCATTTACACTGAATATAAGCTTACTTTCCAAGAAAAGAATGGATCAAGAAGAAGGGGTAAAACTATTTTGTGTTAAAGGTTATGCTGTAGCAGAGTTCTGAATGGTTACTGCTGATTCTTTTTGTTTTGTGTAACACGTGAACAGAGTACTTTCACTATTTGCATTTTAAACTAATTAATGAAGAATGGAATATGACAAAGTTTGAAGAAGAATATGTTATTTCATACAAATTGCTTATCATGAATTATAAAACTACTCATACATTGTCGGCAATATACTTGGGCTTTTTCAACAATGAAAAACGTATACTTTGGAAATTTTCTTAAATTCAGTCAAAATCTTACTATCTATAGCTGTCTTTGTCAGTTTAAAAAGCTATGTCAATCTTGTTTTGCACAATGGGTGCACAGAAAGAGTAATTCATCAATTACATTCACAATGCACTCTGCCTTCATCAATTTTCAGAAAATGCAGTACATTGCAATCTGAGCATATTTTATACAGATTTGATTTATTACAAAATGTTCCTGGGGCCGCTCTTAAAAAAGTAAATCAAATGAATAAAAGCAACACTATAGGCAGTAGTAGAGCCCACAAGCTCTAGTAACAGCCTTTCCTTTTCCAACCCTATTTACTCAAGGGATGAAAGAAGAATGTTCTACTTCGGTTACAGTACATTACTCCTACTATTCACCCCAATCCACTTAACTGGTCTCCTTTGAACTTGCTAGCATTAACATCTATTAACAAATTATCTTATTCATTGCAATTTAAAAAAAAGAAAATTCTGAAACACAGAATTGTATCCTAGTGCTATCTTATAATTTTAATTGTTGTTTATATTTTAAACACTTTCAATTTACCCATTACCATGAAGTGTTACCTGATATCTTTCAGCATGAACACTTATCAGGTGATGAGCAATTTCCATTAAAATGCTCTTAATAAGAATTGAATCAACACTCATTAATTGCACTGGAATTCATCCAGAATTTGTCACCTCACCATAGTCACTGAAACGTTTAAGAAGACTATAAAAACAACTTTTAATAGAGTTTATATTGACAAGTCACAACAGCTTGCACCTTGCAAATCCCATGCTATTAAATAATTATTTGTAGTAATAAAATATAAATTTATACATATCCAAAGACTGAAACAAGGGCCAGATGTTACCAACTACTTGAACATCTTCCTTTATAATCACATGCAAAGGAAAGATGAGACATAGTATAAAATGCAGCTCTGCAAGATGTGTGCATTTTGGGCACACGTGAATCGTAGACAACTTATCCTGGTAAAACCGGAGGAATGTCCTCTTTTTCCTGTGATGGTGGTCAAACATCAGGATAAGTTACCCAGAGAGGCTGCAAAGTTTCTATTCTTGGAGATTTTCAAAATACAGCTGGATACAGTCCTGAGCAACCTGCTGTAGCGCATCTCTTTGAGAAAGAAAAGTATGCTCTTAAATTTACAAGCAACAAGCTACTTCATCTTCCTTTGAAAAGGATTGTTTCTTATCACTCACGTATTTCTTTCAAAACGTTAAACACGGTATTAAACACTATTTTCTCAGAATTTCTTCCCTTTCTCATACACCTCAATAAAAGTTGCATTCTAGGCAAAATAACTAATCAACTTTTATCTTAAAACATTAATGATAATATGTAAGTAATCAAGTTTCCTAGGAGACCAAAGATACAGTATGTAAGATAGTGTACATACACAATCTAAGATACTATACAATATAGCTTCAGTTGTTCTCTTGAACTCTCCGGGATTTGGAAAGAAATATGTGACTAGACAAACTTCTTCCAAAATGTCACCTCAGACATGTAACTCTTTAAATTTATGTTTTGTAGGTATAGTGACATAAGCTCTTATATCAAATAATGCATCTCTGTGACAGGATGAACTTTGTCATCAAGTGTCATTACTCACTTGCCAAACACAATCTTTTAGATCTTCAGTAGGAATTGGAATCGCAAGGAGGTTTTGTAGAATAAAAGCAGCCTAAAAGAAATGAAAGCATCAGTGTTACAGTCTAGCCATCACAGTTCAATACAACACATCAGATTGAACAAGACAGTCTACATATTATATCTAAAGCAGTGGAATACAACAAAATAAAGATGTTCCATGATCATGATGGCTACGATCCAAAAATCCTCAAAACTTCAGCCAAGACATGTTGTTAGCAAATGGAACAAAATGAGGGGGGTTAGAAAGAGGACAAAGAAGAGATGTAACAAAAATCCCTATGAAACTAATTATTTTTAAAAATAAAATAAAAACAACCTAAACCATGAATACCTGAATACCATTTCTGACCTTCCACTCACGCACTGTTTTTCAAATGACTATAGAATAGTCATTTAAAAACTGGTACAACATGGAAGAAACATTGGGATAAACACCTGTATGTTCCAAATATTTTTCCTTTCTAACTACATGGAATCTGCGTTTTTCTAATTTATATTCCAATCACTTCAAATGTGCATGTGGTGAGTTCAAACCATATGTTTGTTTGTTTGACATTATGTCAATATTTTTGTCATTAATTTGACCATTTGGAAGCTAAATAAAGCAATGAAGATTACAATCACAGATGCATTTTGCGCAAGTAAATTCAAAACATTTTGGAATACGTAATTAGTTGAGCAACAGAGTTGGGAACTAAGCAACCAATTATTTTTCACAGTTCATTCTTACCAACTGGAAAACAAGAAAAATCTTACAACTAGAGTTGAGAGAAATATGTATTAAAAAGAAGGCATATAAGGTTAAAATGAGCAAATTAGATTAGCTCATGTTTGCAACGAGGAGATATTTACTTGTGAACTGGTGACATGCTAGTACACCAAAGTGTTCACAAACTGAACAAAACATTAAAATCTAGGCTAAGCTGTTAATGCTTTATCAATCTATTTGTTTGACTGAGTAACAGTCAAACAGGAGGTTTTATGCATTCATGTGTATTGCTTAAATCTTTTCTGCTTTTATACTGGGCCTTGCTCGCAGGCAGAGCTCTTGCACCAACCCCTCAGCTCAGTGTCACTTACTTTTTGAAGCTACACATTTATTTTAACTAGGAAGTACTGAACTTACAAAGCAGCAGGTGTTGTGCAGCATCAGACAAATACAGAACCAAAACAAACAAAAAAAAATATTTTCTCTACAATAAACTGCCCACCACTATTTAAGACAGCACAAGGACACAAGAAACATACCTCCCTGCGTACCATGCTACATTCAGATTGGTCCAGAAGGATGTTTATCACCGTTCCCCATAGCCCTCCTGAAATGTTCTGGCAACTTTCTGCTAAAGCAATACAACCTACTTCAAGAGATGTGAGAGCTGATCCTATTCCAAGTGCTGTAAATCTGACCTAGTACATGTAAATACAATACAAAATGATTTACTTAAAGTAATAAGTAACACACTTTTAAAATTATTATTGAGTTGAATCAAATGAATCTGTAGCTTAGAATTGTTTAAAAAGGCTTTAAATCAAGGCTTTAAAGAAGTTATTTTCCTATATTTGTCTGTCCCTATACTCACAGTCACAACGATATGTGTTTACAAATGACAAAACTAGTAAACTAATTTTTGAATACTTGAATATATATTCAATATTTTGAACATTTTGCCATTTAAAAATAGTTATTATTAAGAAGATCATAATTCAATAGATTTGCATCAAATACATTTGCTCTAAATTTGTACTTTATATACGTTTCTGCTTTGGAGCTAGATAAAAGCAATGTTGATGAAAACTGACTATGTTTCCTTATCATCAGTGACTAAAGAGAGGATATAGGGAAGATATAGGGAAGGATTTCACAGAAAATGTTTATATGAAAATATTCTTCCTACTTTTATTTAGGATATAGTCAGTGACATTTTAAAGAATGCAAACCAGCAGTTTCAATGTTAAATAAATTAATGAAACAAAAAAATTGAGAACATGTAGGTGTCAAAATAAGATATCAACATTGCATTAACTCACCTCAGGGTCTCTATCTACCCATAAAGGAACCAGCCACGCCAGACCTAGATGAGAAGGAACTTGGTCTTCATTATTATCAAAAGGCAAAGACCAAAGAGATATCCACTCCTGATCAGAAAACAGAAAATAAAGTTAGAAATTATTTTGTAAATCTTTCAGTGCCATGCCAGTCTACCAACAGCCTAAGCTATCAATTGCATACTAAAACACTTTAAACGCACATGACACTGATACTCCAGGAAAAAGATTTTTATTGTCTCTATAAACATGCATTTAACGTACTGACCTACTGAATATACCTACCTACTGAATAAAATTAAATGTGTGACTAGTTTTTCATAGCATTAGGATAACAGTGCTAAAGGCATTGAATATTTTAATTGAAATATTGGGACGTTCTCCATTCATGAATTACTCCAGACATTTTTTATTTTTTCTCATTATTAACATTGTGACTTTTTTTTTAATCATATGCATGCAGGAAACTGCTGAATATTAACATGCAGCTATTTCCTTCATCATCATTTTTCTTTGTGCACCTACCACATACTTAAATGAAGTTATGCAGACTACCATGTCTTAGCTACAGATTCCATGAAATCATACTTTGCAAATTCAGTTTGTTAGTTCAGGTCAAAAAAACCATATTCAAAGTAGTGCTTTCTTCAATCATGGC
>WBMW01001483.1:0-28217 GCA_013396635.1 Penelope pileata | reverse complement strand
TAGCAACTCTTTTACACACTAAGCACATGGTCTACTTCTCATGTACTCTGACAAATAACTCTGCCCCTGACCCTGAGCTGAAGGATCCTATGTCCAACTTAACAAGGCGGTTCTTTAAGAATCAGAACAGTTCATAATACTGCTAATGAGCAAAATAAAGGCCAACTGGATTTTAACTAGTTTTTATTTCAATTCATTAGACTGTACGTTTTAAGTTGGTGTTAGAAAGAAACTTATATATATATATATATATATATTTTAAATCACAGTTGTCCAGGATATTTCTTTCATAACATTGCTTGCAGAAGAAGAAGGTTAACTTCATACTCATCTCTCCACAAGATCTGACACTAAATCATGCGATTGTAAACAATGGATAGCATTTAAAACTGTTATGAGAATATAAAATATTAGTACAGTCTGGACATTGTTGTCAACACATAATGAGTTAAAGCCACAAAAAACATAACTTCATTATGCTACTATACATATTATTCTACATGACTAAAGATTAAACAATACATAAAAATCAGTTCAAGTCCACTCTTTCATCCACTTACTTAGGATTTAATTCTTTGAAGGCTGCAGTCTTTCTGCAATATACTTAATACTTGTTGTCCTATGATCTTAATAAACTTGATCAAACCTTAATGAATCTTGAAGGACTACAGGATTGCAGAAATAAAGACACAGAACTTGGAGAAGCAAGAATACTGCTTTTTTTTAGTTACAAGTGTGAAAACCTTTCAATATGGTAAAGTAGTTGAGCAATCACAGATATCAACTGGAGTGGATTTCAATTCTCCAGAATGATTACACTAAATTATTGAATTTGCTTCAGCTGCTTTAGAATGAAGGTTATTTTTTCCTAAAACTGTCAAAAAATTTAGCTCTCAAAATAAGCACATAGTTACAAAGTATAGATACAAACTTTGCTAATATGCAATAGCTTCTTTTATAACTGAGATTCTTTCATGTATGTCTATATTCTTTCAGAAACATAAACGCACATGAAAGAATACATATGTATATGCACAAACAGATGTTAAAAAGTCTTTTATTTATACAAGGCTTAAGAAACAATACTACTATAAAACCCCAAATGAATTCATCATAGACAAAATCCTGATTTCAGTAAGTCTAGAACTGGACATTAAGCTATTTTGTATATTATACTGTATACTATTCATGTAAATAACATTATTTAACAAATGAAATTAGCAGATGATTATTTTTCTTTTTGCTGTCTGTTGCTAAGACATCTTCCCCTCACCATGTACAAAAATCTAACCAGTGTTTATCAGTTGAAATATATCTGTGCATAGCCCTCACAAGTGTAAAGATAAGGGCAGCTACAATGTACTCACCATATCCTTGGCTTGAGCCATCATTTCATGAGATAAGTGAAGCAAGCAAAGCACTGTGCTTTTTGTAACACCTTTTCCCATAAAGGACATAGCATTTCCTCCCCATTCAACATAAAATGATGAGATGACCTGGGAGCGTGGGAACAAGTTCATGGTAGCTTTACTGTGAGCAGTATGCAGGTAGAGTACAAACTGCCACACACACTTCTAAGTCATAAATTAAACTCATGGAAAGATGGCAAACTATCAAATACAGTCTTTCAGCTAGATTTTAAGTACTTATTTATGAGTCACTTACTCATGTGTTGTTTCCTGTACAATTAAGCCTCTGAAGTTCAGTAGGTTTTTTTATTTGCCTCTTCAAATGAAGAATATAGAGGAGCTAGATAATAAGTACAATTAAAAAGAGATCTGGCTAANAGTAAACTAATTTTTGAATACTTGAATATATATTCAATATTTTGAACATTTTGCCATTTAAAAATAGTTATTATTAAGAAGATCATAATTCAATAGATTTGCATCAAATACATTTGCTCTAAATTTGTACTTTATATACGTTTCTGCTTTGGAGCTAGATAAAAGCAATGTTGATGAAAACTGACTATGTTTCCTTATCATCAGTGACTAAAGAGAGGATATAGGGAAGATATAGGGAAGGATTTCACAGAAAATGTTTATATGAAAATATTCTTCCTACTTTTATTTAGGATATAGTCAGTGACATTTTAAAGAATGCAAACCAGCAGTTTCAATGTTAAATAAATTAATGAAACAAAAAAATTGAGAACATGTAGGTGTCAAAATAAGATATCAACATTGCATTAACTCACCTCAGGGTCTCTATCTACCCATAAAGGAACCAGCCACGCCAGACCTAGATGAGAAGGAACTTGGTCTTCATTATTATCAAAAGGCAAAGACCAAAGAGATATCCACTCCTGATCAGAAAACAGAAAATAAAGTTAGAAATTATTTTGTAAATCTTTCAGTGCCATGCCAGTCTACCAACAGCCTAAGCTATCAATTGCATACTAAAACACTTTAAACGCACATGACACTGATACTCCAGGAAAAAGATTTTTATTGTCTCTATAAACATGCATTTAACGTACTGACCTACTGAATATACCTACCTACTGAATAAAATTAAATGTGTGACTAGTTTTTCATAGCATTAGGATAACAGTGCTAAAGGCATTGAATATTTTAATTGAAATATTGGGACGTTCTCCATTCATGAATTACTCCAGACATTTTTTATTTTTTCTCATTATTAACATTGTGACTTTTTTTTTAATCATATGCATGCAGGAAACTGCTGAATATTAACATGCAGCTATTTCCTTCATCATCATTTTTCTTTGTGCACCTACCACATACTTAAATGAAGTTATGCAGACTACCATGTCTTAGCTACAGATTCCATGAAATCATACTTTGCAAATTCAGTTTGTTAGTTCAGGTCAAAAAAACCATATTCAAAGTAGTGCTTTCTTCAATCATGGCACTGCACAACACATTACATTCACAGTGAGCCACGTGATCTAAGATTTTACAGATGCATCTACTAACCATCTCAGTCCTTTTTATCTTTATGCAATAGATGACTGTGTTTGTATGCCTCACTTGGCACACAGTCATGTGCAGAGATCTTCTCAATACACACAAGATTAATAACAGTAAGCACAGTCTTTTACAGTCTGAATTTGAGGGAGAAAGGGCATTAAAACACAAAATGAAATACAACCCATAGGTCAAGTCAGCAAAGCATGATCATAAAGCAATATCATAGCAAAGATGGAAACAAAACATTGGACACTGGAATGGCCTGCCTAGGGAGGTGGTTGAGTCACCGTCCCTAGCGCTGTTCAAGAAGCGGCTGCATGAGGTGCTAAGGGACATGATTTAGTAGCTTACTGGGTAGGGATGGTGATAGGAGGACGGTTGGACTAGATGATCTTGTAGGTCCTTTCCAACCTAGTGTTTCTGTGATTCTATGATTGTAGCAACTCTTTTACACACTAAGCACATGGTCTACTTCTCATGTACTCTGACAAATAACTCTGCCCCTGACCCTGAGCTGAAGGATCCTATGTCCAACTTAACAAGGCGGTTCTTTAAGAATCAGAACAGTTCATAATACTGCTAATGAGCAAAATAAAGGCCAACTGGATTTTAACTAGTTTTTATTTCAATTCATTAGACTGTACGTTTTAAGTTGGTGTTAGAAAGAAACTTATATATATATATATATATATATATTAAATCACAGCTGTCCAGGATATTTCTTTCATAACATTGCTTGCAGAAGAAGAAGGTTAACTTCATACTCATCTCTCCACAAGATCTGACACTAAATCATGCGATTGTAAACAATGGATAGCATTTAAAACTGTTATGAGAATATAAAATATTAGTACAGTCTGGACATTGTTGTCAACACATAATGAGTTAAAGCCACAAAAAACATAACTTCATTATGCTACTATACATATTATTCTACATGACTAAAGATTAAACAATACATAAAAATCAGTTCAAGTCCACTCTTTCATCCACTTACTTAGGATTTAATTCTTTGAAGGCTGCAGTCTTTCTGCAATATACTTAATACTTGTTGTCCTATGATCTTAATAAACTTGATCAAACCTTAATGAATCTTGAAGGACTACAGGATTGCAGAAATAAAGACACAGAACTTGGAGAAGCAAGAATACTGCTTTTTTTTAGTTACAAGTGTGAAAACCTTTCAATATGGTAAAGTAGTTGAGCAATCACAGATATCAACTGGAGTGGATTTCAATTCTCCAGAATGATTACACTAAATTATTGAATTTGCTTCAGCTGCTTTAGAATGAAGGTTATTTTTTCCTAAAACTGTCAAAAAATTTAGCTCTCAAAATAAGCACATAGTTACAAAGTATAGATACAAACTTTGCTAATATGCAATAGCTTCTTTTATAACTGAGATTCTTTCATGTATGTCTATATTCTTTCAGAAACATAAACGCACATGAAAGAATACATATGTATATGCACAAACAGATGTTAAAAAGTCTTTTATTTATACAAGGCTTAAGAAACAATACTACTATAAAACCCCAAATGTATTCATCATAGACAAAATCCTGATTTCAGTAAGTCTAGAACTGGACATTAAGCTATTTTGTATATTATACTGTATACTATTCATGTAAATAACATTATTTAACAAATGAAATTAGCAGATGATTATTTTTCTTTTTGCTGTCTGTTGCTAAGACATCTTCCCCTCACCATGTACAAAAATCTAACCAGTGTTTATCAGTTGAAATATATCTGTGCATAGCCCTCACAAGTGTAAAGATAAGGGCAGCTACAATGTACTCACCATATCCTTGGCTTGAGCCATCATTTCATGAGATAAGTGAAGCAAGCAAAGCACTGTGCTTTTTGTAACACCTTTTCCCATAAAGGACATAGCATTTCCTCCCCATTCAACATAAAATGATGAGATGACCTGGGAGCGTGGGAACAAGTTCATGGTAGCTTTACTGTGAGCAGTATGCAGGTAGAGTACAAACTGCCACACACACTTCTAAGTCATAAATTAAACTCATGGAAAGATGGCAAACTATCAAATACAGTCTTTCAGCTAGATTTTAAGTACTTATTTATGAGTCACTTACTCATGTGTTGTTTCCTGTACAATTAAGCCTCTGAAGTTCAGTAGGTTTTTTTATTTGCCTCTTCAAATGAAGAATATAGAGGAGCTAGATAATAAGTACAATTAAAAAGAGATCTGGCTAACTACTGTATCTCAGTCAGAGTTTGAAAGTTCGTTTTTGTTGGAAATGTGACATTTACTGCACTCAGGCTTTTTCTGCTATGTTTGGAATTAAAAATACAGTTTCTTTTCAAAATTTATTTTTAAAGAAAGGGGTCATTTCTATCTTCTGTTGTGAACTGAATTGGAATAAATATATCAACTTTCTATATCAAATTCTAATGAACAGAAAATAAAGGTCATGGAAAAGCACATGCTTTATAGCCAATCATCATAAGCAAACATCAACTTTTTTTCCCTTTAAGTACAGATAAACATCACTCTAGCTAGTCTTCATTTTTTAGGTACTTCCTTGGAAAAAGCATCTTTTATAGTAATGGTATTTGCTAGAAGTACAGTGTAAAAATCATAATGTAATTAGTTACACAGTGCTTTACAAGCATTCAGACAGAAAGTTAGGTTATAACATAAACTCCTTACCTCAAGGAGACCTGTTAAGTATTTCTTACAAATTGTGACAGGTTCAGCTGTAGAAGAATATGTACTCCAGTTTGGAAGTGCAGTAACATGAACCATTCCTCGCAAAGTTCTCTCCAGTGAGGGAAGTCCATAAAAATGAGGTGCGTCTGTCAGCCTTAAGCACTGTAGCAGCTTCAGAGCCAGCTCAGTTCTGAAGGAGCCAGCAAGTTCCAAGCCCTCTCTAGATTAATTGCAAAAAGCAAAAAAGCATCAACCATCAGCACCAAGCTATTATAATGAATTGTTTTACAGGAGGCCAATGCATCATTGTTATTACTGCTAGTCCGTGCATCTCAGCATCTCAGTTAGTAACTATCAGCTTATGCACAGAATAACATGGAATTAAATTTGATATTCACCCAGATTCTGAAAGCACATTATTGCATCTGCTTATAACAGAACTGCTTAACCACAAAAGGACAAATGAGATAGAACTCTAATTACTAATGAGCATATAAAAGCGCAAGAGTTCAAGAAGGATAGATAACTCATAACGAGAAGAGTCATAAACATTTCACTTATGTTTGTTCTGGTTCAAGAGACAAGTTTTAAAATATTTCTTGCAAAATCTCTCACCCATGTAGATAGAAAACATGGGACTATGTATATACAGACATAACTAGAAGGGATTTCTATAATCCTCCTTTTTTCAGCTGTCAATTTTTTTTAATTTTTTTTATTTTTTTAAGAAGCTGAGTAACTGAGTAGGAGGAATGTAGAAAACAGTACTTTGAAGGCATCTTTACAAACAGTTATGTTGTGGCACTTACATAAACAAATACGTCAAGCTGCAATTTTAGCATCTTAGAGTACACTTGGACAGATGCATTTAGTGTGGGAATATATTACTTTATAAACTCAGGGAAAGATAAACAAACTAATAGAAATTCATTTGTTTGTCTGACTAACAGAAAAAGGTTGGAACTTCATGCTGGAAGTAGCTGTCCCAGTAATGACTAATGTGTACTAATATACTCTATAATATACTCTAGAGCAAAAAGGAGTTGGATGAAAATAAATATTTGTTGATATTCCAGCATTTTACTTTTCTATAAATAACCACTACAAAATCAACCAAGTTATCATTTGCTTGTGCAAATTTCCAGCAGTGGAAAAAAAAAAAAAAACAGTCCTTCTCAGCACCATCAACTTAATTATCATTTTTTGAAAAACTGCACTAGTGCATTCCTTCACAATTTTCTTAGTTAATTTCCTAATTTTACTGTTATACGGCCTAGCTAATGTTGATCTTCACTTCAAGAGAAGTGTATTCCATTTTTACTGTTTGCCATGACTGTATCATGACATAATTAAATTCAAACTCTGACTGAGATACAGTAGCACACAGCACTATGATCCCAGTCAGAGTTAAATAGATAGTTCCATTTAAACTGTACCTGTCAGTTACCGACATTGAACAAAGTAACAATGTGTTAAAAAGATGAATGAGTTCTTTATCCAGTTGCTGTCTGACAGCAGTCTGTATTTCATCTACTTCATCCCGCACTTGGGATTCTGGTCGCACCAAGAGGCCCAAAAGGGTATTTGGTTTCTAAAAGAAAAGAATAAAAATGTAGTCACATAATACATTGTTTAAATTCTATTTTAATAAACACACTAAACCCATTTTTAACTCAGTTCTGTCAAATTACACATACTAAAAATTAAATTCCACAATCATTTTACCACAAAATCTTTCTGTGAAATTGAAACAAACAAAAACCCACAGTAAAGATTTCCTGGTATTAATTAGCCATATCTACCAAATTTTATAGGATTCCCAGTTAATCATATAACTTGAAGTACATCAGTTCTACATATAATTGAAAAGAAGATCACTAGTACATTTTTCTAACTTTTTAGACTATATTTTAAAAAGGGAAAATGCAAACGCATGCAGACTGTATTTAACATATAATATCCTTTGCAAGATCATGAATGATGTTGCTTTGAGGGCAGTATGCCCTTGTGATGAACAGTGCTTCATAATGCAGTTATACAACTGCAGTCATCACTTTTATTTTCAGAATTTAGTTTTTATACAGTAAGATTGAATTCCTATATTGTGACATATGCAATAATAGTTGTTTTATACTTTAATTTTTCCTATTTGTTTCTATACAATTGTGTATATCTTAAATGAATAATACTAGATAGAACAGATCTCAAATGAAAAGCACACAACTATAAAAATCTGAAAATAAATTACATTCTTCCAATATTATACTTGCATTTTTATATTTCAACTGAACTGTATGTTTACATAATGCCTTCCTCGGGGTTACAAAAATATTTTATGTAGATGCATTGTAACCATTTTAAATCAAAGCTGAAATGACAGACACTGAAAACAAAAACTTCTGTCTTAACTTTCAATTCTTGTTCTTAATCCAAGACAGAAAACGTTCATTAATATCTCTTCACCAAGCAGAAAGTTCCAATATACCTGCACAGAACCTCATCCTAGAAGTTATATAGATAACATAGTTACATAGTTAACCATACTATACACAGCTATACACACGTAGCTGTGTATGTACATGCATATATATACAGCTATTTAGCGATATAAATGTATATATAACTATATACACACATAGAGCTCTACATAAAGCTATGCATAGCTCGCTACGTTTATATGGCTCTGTATAACCATTTTACTACAGTTTTCTACACCACAACAAGACAGACACACAGATGTTGTTTGCATTTGGCAAATAAAATATTTGTGTTTAGAGAAAAGAATCATATAACAAGTAAAGAAAAAAAAAATTTGCTCTTGTTCAAAGTTAACTTCTGCAAACACTTAAAACTGTAGGACAGGCCACAAATTACCACAGTAATAATACAAGAACTGGCTATTTCTTGATTTTGTAGAGAAAAGCTGTTTTTCCCTCAATCTGCTCACCACAAACAAAGCAGACAACCAGCTCCCAGTTATATCGTTCTGTACAGCCTACAGCTGAGCTTTTATGTATATTCTTACATTTTTAAGCAATGATTTCAGGATCCACTTCAAATGGTCTGCCTCCAAGCTTGCTTTCTGCTCTCTACCTAACTTGTTTAAAAATCTTAGAACATCTACCAAAAGCTTCTCATCCTCGGCAGAAGCTGGAAGCACTTGCAAAAATCTGCAATGAAAATTGAAATATATACCTTTCATTAAAAGAATTAAAAGAGTCAAACACCTCAGTCTAACATGGCTGAATTAACTTCCAAATACAAAGTTATCTATAGTAAATATGGAATTATCTAAACATATCTATGATACAATTACAAATAGTAAATAAGGAATTACATCAGTCATATTTAAATATAAATTTGAAGCACCTGCATCACATGTATTTCATACATAAAAACATGGAACTGTATATAGGGAAAGACAAAAAACTGAACAGAGACAAAGACGGGAGGAAAATAACAAAGCCTACTTACATGCATTTTAAA
The DNA here is from genome assembly GCA_013396635.1 of Penelope pileata. NCBI lineage: Eukaryota > Metazoa > Chordata > Aves > Galliformes > Cracidae > Penelope > Penelope pileata. Next base: position 19,115 of record WBMW01001483.1, on the reverse strand, counting down.
TATTCCATATTTAAAAGATGGCATTCTTATGTTTTGCCATTTTTGTATACATAAAATACAAAATCACAGACCCAATGATGTTGGAAGGGGCCTCTGGAGATCATCTGGTCCAACTCTCCTCCTCAAGCAGGGACATGTAGGGCTGCTTGCTCAGGACCATGTCCAGGCTGCTTTTGAAGATCTTCAAGGAAGAGACTCCACAACCTCTCTTGGCAACCTATGCCAATGCTCTGCCACCCACACAGTGAAAAAGAGTCTCCTGTTGTTCAAATGGAACCTCCTGTGCTTCAATTTGTGCCCATTGCACCTCATCCTGCCACTGGGCGTCACTGAAAAGAATCTGGCTTTATCTTCTCTCTCTCCAGGCATTTATATACATTGATGAGATATAGCCCTGTAGCCTTCTCTTCCATAAGCTGAACAGTTGCAGATCTCTCAACCTTTCCTCATAAAAGATGCTCCAGTAACTTAGTCATCTTTTTTGGCACTTTGTTGTACTCTTTCTAGTACACGTCTCTCTTGAACTGGGGAGCCCAGAAGTGGACACAGTACTCCAAGTACAGCTTTGTAGCTTTGTCAACACTGAGTAGGGGGGAAGAATCACCTCCCTTGACCTACAGGCAACACTCCTAATGCAGTCCAGGATATCATTAGACTTCCTTGTCACTAGGGCACACTGCTAGCTCATGTCCAAGTTGACAGTCTTTTCTGCAGAGCTGCTTCCCAGCTCACCGGCCTTCAGTACATACAGGTGCACGGGTTTGTTCCACTCACCATGCAAGACTTTTCACTTCTTGTTTAGCTTCTTGTAGTTTCTGTCAGTCCATTTCTTCATCCTGTTGAGGTACTCCTGAATGGCAGCACAATGCTCTGACATACCAGCCACTCCTCCCAGTTTTATAACAAACAAAACTGCTGAAGGCACACTCTGCTTCATCCTTCAGATCGTCAATGAATATATTGAACAGGACCGTACCCAGTGTTGACTGTTGTGGTACACTGCTAGTTACAAGCCTCCAGATAGACTTCATGCCACTGACCACCACCTTCCAGGCTCCACTGTTCAGCCCGATTTCAATCCACCTCACTGTCTACCTGTCCAGCCCCTACATCATCCGCTTGTCTATGGGGATCTTATGGAAGACACTGTCAAAAAACATTGATATCAAGGTAGAACATATCCATTACACCTCTCATCTACAGAGTCAGTCTTTTAATTGCAGAAGGGTTTCAGCAGGCTTGTCAAGCATGACTTCTCCTTGGTAAATCCATCCTACTCCTGATGACTTTGTCCTTCACGTGCCTTTCTTAAAGGCAGGAGTGACATTTGCTTTCCTCAAGTCAGCAGGCAGCTCTCACAATTGCCATAATCAATCAAAGATTGACATCAAATGACATCATTTATCTCCCTCAGCACTTGTGGGTGCATTCTATCAGGGTCGATAGACTTACTCTGTTTGCTTCTGTATTTCCTGACCTGGTCCTCTTCCACAAGAGGTGGCTGGTCAGGTGGTCTACAGCAGATACCTTCTTCAGAATCACAGAATGGTTTGCATTGGAAGGGACCTTAAAGATCACCTGGTTCCAAGCCCTGGGTGATGGACAAGGATACATTCTACTAGATCAGGCGGCCCAAAGCCTCATCCAGCTTGACCTTGAACACTTCTACGGAAACGGCATCCACAGCTCCTCTGGTTATAACACCATCCAAGATATTCAATCCTCATCCATAAATTCATTATGGATCATTATGGAGCTGAATCATTACCTATTCCTCAGCAGTACTGTGTACATTCCAGCTGCTCTCTCACACAGAGGGCAAATCCACCTCCTTGTCTTCCTGGCCTATCCTTCCTAACGACCTTGTAGACCTTTGCAAGATATCGTCATGGGAGCCATCCCAGTACATCTCCATGATCTCAACAATATCAAAGCCCTGCAAATTCACATAGGTCTGTAACTCCTCATGCTACATACATTCACATACTGTAATGGCAGGTTTAAGCCAATACTGAAAACCAGTACTCATTTCTTTAACAGACATTTACAGTTACAGATTCTTTTGACCTCCTCAATACATGTAGGTTGCTCTAAAAGTAATGCCTCCTATTTATTTCCATAGAAACTACAGCAGATACAAGAGCACAACAACACTGTTTGACAGAGCAAATTCTCAGCTACAAAACACTCTTTTTCAACGTAGTCACCACCATTAGATATGCATTTCTACCAGTGACGAACAAGAGCCTGCATGCCATGCTTGGAAAAACCTGCACCAGCAGAGGTGACCCACTGATGCTGTCACCACTGTTGAAATGTGTCATTCACTGCTTCACTGTGCTCACATCCACTGTTTGGCCTCCTGAAACATCCAGCAATCATCAATGAATGTCAATGGGTGCCATTTTTTCCACATGAAGGAATTCAACCCTACCCATTGGCTTCATATGCACTTTCATGTCAGATGCCATTTGGTCACACTGCCCCTCTGCCATCTGTTGCATGGCAACAAAATGTAATGGAATATTGGTGGGAAGGCTCAACCTCTACCACCATACCACCAACATCTGCTTTTTTTTTTTGTGTTTGGCAATTTTACAATTGTTACTATCAAGTTTTTGGAAGTGGTAAAAGTTCCCGGAGCTGGTTCCTTAAGCTGATATGCCCAAACAAACAATTGCAAGCATACAATCATTTTCCTTCTCATTTGCACTTAGTTAAAATTTTGAAGGGTTGTAAAAATGAGCTTTTACTTGGATTTAGTCAAGACAGCAACCAAAATAACACAGGTTTTACATACTGCACCAAAAATATTGGTAGGTTATAAGACCTGTTGTAGCCTAAGCTTGGTATGGAACAAACCACTCCCATTCTCCTTCCTAAACAGTACACTGGGGACCACTATCTGGAAGTATGGACAAAAAAACAAACAAAATAATTAACAGAATTTGTGCTATACTGATATACCAGTCTGTCAACAATATATATAAAACCTTGTGACTAGAACTAAGTGGACTTACGCTTTGAATCACATGGCTGTATGCTCTAACCTGAGGTGAAGTGTCAGAACTAGTGGAAAACCACAGTGGAACGAATAATTCCTGCTGAGAGGTAGATTATATTCAGGATTCAGTGCTACACTTCCATGTCTTCCAGCTGAATTAAGTGCAGCCAGAACAGTCATGTTTGCTTGCAAATAGCTACATATTCTTTTTGTGCTGTTAAAGATTTGCAAACAGATAGATGACCTATTTTATGATCAGAAATTACTTCTCCTAATCCAAAAAAAACTATGCACAAACAAAATCACTCAAAATCTGAAATTAAAAAAAAAAAAACATACAAGCAAAGCTAACATTAATATTACCTGCATAATCTGTGGTTAGTCTCAACTATTAGCTTTAGGAAGTACAAGTAAAGAGAATTCAACAAGAGGATCACAATCTTTTTCCATGGGATCATTCTGATTCGCTATATGCACAGAAAATCAAAATCAAAAGGTACATGGGCTATCCATGAAGTAAAGGATATGAAAACTATGACATAATAATTTGAAGAACATACTTAATTCATTTCTGTATTCAGCATGCTTACCTACTTATCGTTTTTTGCCAAACAAAGCTCTTCAAAATGGTTCGACAAGACCCAGAGATGAATTTTAAAACAAGTCTGTCAATCAGAGCATAAAAGCTCAGCCTAGTGAGAGCAGCTTTAACATCCCTGTGGGATGCTGCCTGAATCATTGAATTAAGACAGCCCTGCAGTCCATAGGTAGCGTGAGTTATTTTCAATATAAGAATGTCTTCAGAGGAGAGTTTTAGTGTGTCTAAAAATCTGAAAAAGCATAAAAGAAAAATTATTAACTATTATCTTTATAGGTTACTTCAGTTCAAATGAGAAGACAATGCATACATTACCATGAAGACGTATTTTTGTTAATCAACCCTTTGCCCTCTCCATTTCACCTCAGAAAAAAAACCTTCAAACCAATAACCACAAAACACCACCAACAAACCAACCTACTACATTAAAATCCCGAGCTGTTTTAGTTCTTTGGAAGGAGGGCATCTCTCAAAAAGTTATTTGAAAGGTGTTATTCATGTTTTCTGGCAAATTTTTCCTCTACGGTACTATAGATATTGACCTCTTGCACTATGCTATTTTCTTCTTAAGAAATTGCTTTGGTTTTGACTAAGGTAGTTTAATATAAAAATGATTTATCAAACCAATGACTGCGAAGTTTCCAATGGCTCAGAACCATATTCTTGACTAGTAAAACTTGTAGGTTCCCATAAAAAACACAAACAAAAAGCAAAGAAGAAATATTGTCAAGACAGAGATAAAGAAACAAGTGTTACAGTCCTGTAATATTTTAAGATGCTGAGTTCTGTACGCAAAAGAGTCTCAAAGAGAGAAACCATGCTAATCAAGTGCTCACCAAAGCATGTAAAGAGATTTGTCTTTATTATCTATGATGATTCTTAGGTATTGTCATGAGAATTTATCGACAACCTTCTGGGATGCGATCCTTTATATTTAGAAGACAGCATTCTCAAACTATAAAGTTGAACTGCTGTTTGAAGTTGAGAATGTATTTAAACTTAAAGGAACACTAATATGTCTGAAATATATTTGGATTTAAAATCTAGATAAAATAGCTCACGTTTCTGCTTGCTTCTCATAATTTGTCAGTTGCAACAGGTTTTCAATCCCATGGTACCACGAAAGATTCCAAGCCATCTTTAGCATATCTGACACAGGTTTCATAGTCAAGCATTCAGCAGACAATGGCACTACAACAGAATTAGGGCTAACTGCATGATGAGCAGTGATCTTGACTGGGAGATGATATCTTAAAACAAACAAACACAAATAACAATTAAATGCTCTGTTCAATAAGTTTCTTAAATTTGCAAATAAGTTTTCCAAAACTCTGTCAGACAAAAAAAAAGTGACTCGGAAAAGAACTCCACATTTAATACTTGAAGTGCAGACAACTTGGGATTCAACATCAAATGCCTCCCTTTGCTCCTATCCTTCAGAGAGAATAGCAGATGGAAAAGAGTGAAGTGAAAAAAAAAAAAAAAAAAAAAAACAACACAAAACAAAAAACAAAAAAACTGCCAATCCAACATCCCTTTCTCCCTCCAATCCTCCCCCTATAAAAAAATAGAAAAACAAACCGACATACCGTCTAACAACAGCAACAGGTAAACTGAAGGAAGGTAGGTCAGTACCATTACTGCTTATACAATCAGCCCTGCAAGAAAGATTTATTGCCTATTTTTAACTTTGATTCTTTATTAATTCTGCACTTATTTGTTCTTGTTCAGATACAGATGATCTTTTTCCCTACAAAAAGCTCTTAAAGAGCTTGATGTTGAATATATTTGTATTAATAAACAATGTTTCTTCATGATTATACAATATACAGGAGGTTCTTAGCTCACACATAAAATGCTTGTTGGAGATGTCGTGTACATAAAAACAAAATTAAAGATGACACACAAAAGCATATTTATGAGGGCTGCACTGAAAGTAATGCCTCCCATTTTATTATGTTGGCCCACAATGTCAGAGGTGGATGGTGGTGCTATGGCAGCAGAGGCTGAACCTTCCCACCAATATTCCATTACATTTCGTTGCTGTGTGACAAATGGCAACAGAAGGGCAATCTGACAAAATGGTGTCTGACATGGAAATGCATATGAAACAAAGGTGTGGAACTGAATTTCTCCTGTGGAAAAAATGGCACCCACTAACATTCATTGACTTGCTGAATGCTTATGGAGACCAAACAGTGGATATGAGCACAGTGAGGCAGTGGGTGGTGCATTTCAACAGTGGCAATGGCAGGTCACCTCTGCTGGTGTGCATTTTTGAGTGCAGCATGCAGGCCCTTGTTCATCACTGGCAAAAATGCGTAGTTAATGGTGGTGACTACATTGAAAAAATAGTGGTTTATAGCTGAGAATTTGCCCTATCAAATAGTGTTATTGTGTTCTTTGTATCTGTTGTAGTTTCCATGGAAATAAAGGAGGCTGCATTACTTTCAGAGTGACCTATGTATGTTTTTCCATTAGACAAAAATATGCATGAGAATTTTTTTCAGTTTATTTCATGCATGTGAAATACACACACTGAGCATATTTTTTCCTGAGGTACACGTAAATTTCAAATAGTAAAATAACATTAGCTGAAGTCCCTTCGTTCAAGGACAACCACTACACGTGAAAGTCAAAGAAAATAGGAGAATACTAATTAAGGTAGAAAAAAGAGACACAATTAGAACTAGTTATTTTAGTAGTACAGTTTCCATTTAAAGAAAACATGGATTAGAGAATAATCAGAGCTTTTTGAAAATGAAAATATTTAACACTTAAGTACAAAGCACTTATACTGCAAAAACATGCCAGGTAGGTCTATATAACATGCAACCCAAATATTGAAACAATTTGCTTGACCTACAAATAAGTAGTTCATGCAATTTTGGACATATTAAAGTTTGGTGGATAATTTGCTTGGATACATATATATATTAAAAACCGATATATATTAACCAATATATATGTATTAAATATCTATCTATAAATAAAAAACTGATCTTCATGAAAACTTTAAATTTTGATTGAGATAATGCAATTGAATAACTTTTTTCATACCACGTATCTGTTCTCGCTACTTCATCAAACAACAGAAGACAAAGCAATACTGTAGCTTCCGTTAAAACGGCAAGATCATTTTCGAATATCAGGGAAACTGAATGAAACAAAAGATATTTTTAAAATTTGTTAGGAAAATATTGGCATTTAACAAATAATACATAGAAGGACAGTGGTTAGCTTTTTTCTCACAGCTATTTTGCTAACATTTTCATCAGATGCCACAACATTGGTAACAACTAGCAAACAATGATTTCTTTAAAATATTAGAGACTCTGAAGTGATCCAAGGTTCTTAAGAAGGCTTTTGGTTAGACATCTAATCGTATTTCACACATTTTCTTCCTACCTATGTATTAAAGTCAAAACAGAATCTTTACCTCTGAATAGTAAAAGCAACAAAGATGATTCCTGTGCTAGGGACAAACGAACATTTGGATCAGCGTATACAAGTTTCCGTAAGAGTGTCAGACATGGTAACACTATGGATTCCATGACCTGCAATAATCACAGAAAATACATTCTACTATTCTATACTAGAGAAATACATAACATTCTTAGATAAGGAAATTCTACCCTTTCACAACTACATATTCCATTAGAAAACATTTAATAACTTCTGACTTCATTTTATTAGTAATTGATGGTGATTTTTTTGGTCTCTGGCCTCATAACATAGTTATGCTTCCAAAATAAGTATTTTTTAGAATTACACATGAGTTGAAGAATTTCAAGAAACTACTTACTCATAAGCTTATTCTTTTTTCTTTCTTTTCTCTTTTTTTTTTTTAAATGCAGATAGCTTACTGTATTCATTCATTTCATTAATTTTCTGGGTCCCAATCTTTCAGATCAGGAAACATAAAAAATGCAGCTTTCTAAAAGTTAACATATTGGTGAACAGTCAAAAATAGGACCAAAGTCAGTTCTGCTAAAAAATGAGAAGACAGCACGTTCTTCAGTGGACTTCATTTTGCTTGCCTAAGATTCTACCTTTAAATTTAGTTTTGCAAAATCCATCACCAAAGACAGTATCATTTGATACACAATAGATAAAAGCCCTGCTTATTTAATATGAGAAAGAATCTTCTGTGTGAGTCTATATAAAGCTAATTAAAATTGTGTGTTTTCCTTCTACCATAAACTTCATCCTTTTCTTGTTAGTCACTTCACTAAGAAGTTGCAAGGACTTTTTTCATATGTGTGTGGATTTTTGCTTGTTTTTTCCCCTCTATTAACTTTAAAATGAAACGAAAAATAAGTCAAGGGGAGAACTGGAATCTAGGATAGACAGTGTCCTAATGACCAGTTTAATCCAACCTTACATGATCTATCTTTGACCTAATGAACCTAGCACTACCTTGTGTTTAGACTAAGTTACATCGGAGAAGAGGTAAGCAGTGCTTGCTCCTACTTGATTTATTTTCTAATCTGGCTCTTGCACATTTTCAGGAAAGAAATCATTAATTCAATCACCTTAAGTTTAGAGGCTATTACAGACAAAAGTTTTTATGAGTTTTGAAAAAAATATATATTATTTTTTGGTCTCTACTGAAAATTCTTGTAGAAGTTCTGGTATATTTAAGAACCACATCACTCCCAAAACAGTCTGGTCAACCACTCTCAACGGCAGACAAACCAAACTTCTCTCATTAAGAGAATCTTAGTATTGTCAAAAATGTAATAAATTAAATACATCCTACAATTTCAAATATTACTAAATATTTGTACTCTGTGTAGAACTGATGACCAACAAAAATTAAAGTTTTAAGTGCAGAAAAAGGCAAATTCTACAATTCCCATGCTATGTTTTGTTTGCAGAAGGATCAACAGTTTTACCTTGCCATCTACATGTACACATTCATTAAGATAAGCCAAAATCTTTTCTATCACACCCAGCTTTTTCACAATATCATGCATGTTGGTATCTGTAGGAAAAACAACAGATAGTTAAGAACTACTAGTTTCATAATCAATATAATACTGAACTTTTCTGCCAGATCACAAACTCTTGCTGTTAAGAACAAAACTTGTTCTCAAAATTGTTAATCAACAGAACAAGTACAGCTCCAGCTCTACCAAGGAAAGCCTCCCCAAAGTCCCTTCTTGTCATCAATCCTTTTTTAGCTTACCTATCCTAAAGAACACTGAAATGCATAAATATTACCCAGTTCTTCTAAAAAATACTTGACAGTAACTGCTTGAATTGCGCATAGCTAGTTTTAGATACAAGTCTTTTTCACTTGTTATGTGGATACAATAGATGTTCATAGGACTAAACAGTCATCACAGTGCAAATTTTAGCCAATACTCTCCAAGGCAAAACCAAATAAACGAACTAGAAATCTGCATTTCATTTCCAATGATCTGACTATAGTAGCCTCTTAAATATCCTCAGTATCTTCCCACAGAAGCTTTATATCCCACAATTACAGTGACCTCTAGTGCAACTCAATTTCAAATGAACATTTCACTTGTAATATTTGAAAATCCTTCAACTATTTAATATTGAATTAAAATGGTATTTATAAAGTCTCATTCATTCGGATGGTATTTTCTACTCAAATCATCAGAACATCTGCTTTAAGATTATTCAACAACAACAAAGCTATGTTATTTGGGCTTGTTGGATTATTCTTTTTTAATTAAATTGATCCTTTTTATGAAATTTGTCTTATAAGACAGCTGCATTCTTTTCTTTAGACCATTATCCTCTGCTAGTTTTCATATTGCCTCTTGATGTCTGAAAAATTTGCCAGCAATAGCTAAATGTGTTTTACAATTCAAAGGAGACATTTCCTCAGTTTTCTGATCATTTGTCTGGAAAAAAAAAAAATAAATCAATTTTGATACTGTCCAAAACCTCATGCTCCCATTCTCTATCATTAGAATTTGTGTTTCTTAAATAATACGTATGCTGGAACCAAACCAACCAGGTAGAATACAAACCTTCAGGCTGTGATCCTGCATTGAGTCAAATATTGAATCAAAGATCAGTTAAAAGGAAAAATTTGAAACACCAGAAATTATAACGCAAATCAACAGAATGACAAATGTTTAAAACGTAAGGCAGAAAAAAATAGTTTTTGCAGAGCTTACAGAATTAAGCTTCTTCATCTGTTACCCAGAGTAGTTGTTACTTAACCAGTAAGACCACTATTCCTCATTCTTGAGGGCAACAAAGACAAAACTGTTGTTCACAATTCCAGTCCAACAATATAGGTAAAATCTACAAGAAGTACCCTTACCAGAAACATACATAAAAATTAGCAAAACTGCAAGTTCACATGATGGACAGCACATGAACACAGATTTTCTGAGGAATTTTACCTTGTAAAATGATGGCTAGCTGCTCAGCTGCAGACTTTCGTAACACTAGGTCAACAGCATCAGAAGTCAAGATGTCATAAAGCTTTTCGATAGTTTCTACCTAAAAGTAAAGCTATATTAGATTTACAACTAGTATGTTATTGTAAAACAAGGCAACTAGCCACATTTCGAAATAAAGTAGAAAATCTCAAAATCACAGAATGAGTGAGATTGGAAAGGACCTCTAGAGGTCATCTGGCCCTGCTCAAGCCACTAAGTGGTGGCTGCCTACACAGAGTTGCCCAGGACTACATACTGCTTTTGAAGATCTACAAGGAAGAGACTCCACAACCTCTTCTGGACAATCTGTGCCAGTGCTGTGATACTTGCACAGTAAATAAGCGTTTCCTCATGTTTAGATGGAACCTCTTGTGTACCAGTTTGTGTCCATTGCCTCTCGCTCTGCCACTGTGCACCACTGAAAAGATCCTGACTCCATGAAAATAAAGATTTATATTCTTTGTTAAACTGTATTTGATTAGATACCACATGCATGTAATAAGAAAGGAATAGAGTGTAACCCTTTTATAACAAATCTCTAATTTCTGGAATATATAAAGAAGAGTTCCTAGTGAACAAAAGAAGCTGATTTCTAATAAACAGTGTTCAGTTTATGCAGGACTACAGAAAGCTCAAAATCACATAGAAATGCTAGAATTAATAATTTTTATTTTGAAGGGGACTGATGGCAATAGGGTTAGAGGAATTAAAATAACCCTATATATCCATGCAGATTTCAGATTGTCCTTTTTGGAGTATAAATTAAGTGTGGTTAGAATAACTTTTAAACAGAGGTGAAGCATCTTAGCAATTGTTCAACACATTATTCTGTTGAGCCTAAAGAACGGAAAAGATTAGAAGGGAGGTGATTAAAAAAAACAAAACAAAACACGGTTTAACTAATTGAATGCAGAGAGAAAAGATTTCCCATAGGTCAAGTACACATGACAGTTTTTCATTTTGCATAAGCAATAATCCTAAGAAAATACTGAAATTCATAATGTTTTAGAATATTTCATATTGAAAAGTTTCTCTTTCAGTAAAACTATATTTTGTTGAAAAAGAATTCTGAGAAAAACCAAACTCTACCCATACACCATTAAACTGTTGTAATCAGGACAAGCCTGCTCCCTTTGTATTTAAGTCTTGCTGTTAACTTCTCTGAAGAGAAAAAAAAAAAGAATGGATGAAGTGGAAGAGATGAGTAATGATATGGTATTTAGAGCTTACTCACCCTAAATATAGACTCCATTTTATCATCCAATTTCAGTTCAATAGCTCTTTCTATAACAAATAAGTTTGAAATGCTGGAAAACACATTGCCATGCAGATGTGGTCGTTTCAGGCTTGCTCCTTCTTCATTCAAAAGATGGAATATTAAATGTTTAAGTGCTATAGAACGAACCCTAAAGGAGTAAACAAAATAAATATATGAAGTCCTCATACTACAAAATTTTCTCTACACAGTTTAAAAATTAATTAGTTTATAATAGTAACATAGTACGGGGAGAACACAAAGGATTTACTCTATACGTTTCAAATCAGCCCACTCTATATTAGTCATTCATTTGGGTTTTTTTTTTTTTTGTTTTTTTTGTTTTTTTTTTTTAAGAGCAGACATTTTCATCACAAATGTTAAAGATATGCTGAAATTCTGCAAGGTGATACTCACAACTGCTTTTTTGAGAAGAGAAGGCGCAGAGCAGCCCGTAGTCTAGTAGTTCTCGGGAGAATACCCTCTCCTTTGTCAGAAGATGTTTCACTCAAAGCGAGGATGCAGTTACCTAGCTTCTCCTCTGTGTCAGCATAACCCTAAAAGAAACAAAACCAAAAAATTAAATGGAAAAAAAGCTTAACAACTTAGCAAATTAGATAGGTATTTACCCTTATTTTAGACATTAATGGAGAGTGGAGGAAGCAGCAACAGAAGAAAAAACATAAATTTTTTTGATTTCTGCAGACTAAAATTCTTCTATGAAGTAAGTTAAAAGTGACCCTGTATACAATTTACAAAGACTTTTACACAGCCCAGAGGTACTTTCACCTGAAACTTTAACCTTCAATCTGTTAACACGACGCTGCTCTGTAAGGTCAGTTTCCATTTTAATAAAAAACACTCAGTCACCGTATGAAAATGATTTCAAAACATGAAGTTCTGTTTTCACATATTCACACACACATTTCACACACAACCAAAACAAACCAGAATTACTTTCATCAAGTGGTGATATTAAAACCATTTAAAGAAAAGAGCAAAAGATTTGGCATTTTACACATATTCAGTAAATACAGGCCTCCAATTCTCGTTGTTCAAACATCTTTTTTGTTTTTTAACGTAATCACTACAAACTATAGCATAAAGAAAAACTCTGCTCCAGAAAAATGAAAGTAGGGAGTTTCTCATATGTTTAGCCTACGGCTTATATTAAAATCACTAACTATCTAATCTTGAATATCAAAGGAATGCATATGAGTGTAATAGAAAAGCTGACATTTATTCCAATCTTTCTCCACTGGTAACCTTTCTCCCACTCTTTTCAGTTCTCATAGTGCACTTCCTCTGCAGTGGTATAAATTTTCCAATATGATCCTTCCATTTCTTGAGATTTTTTCAACTTATGGTAATACAGAGACACCGGCAAAGAATAAGTTTATGGCAAAGATATGACTAAGTATGAATAATTATCAAGAGTGATATTTCAGAAGAAAGCTAAACAAGAGAGAGAAACCTTGCAAGACCTCTCTCAATTACTTTTCAGCGGTCTTGGGAATTTGTAGAGTCTTCAGAATCTGGATGAGACAGAAACCATGATGCAATTAGAAAACTATGACCTAATTGCTATCATGGAAACATGGTGAGATAAACTGCACAATTGGAGTACTATGATTGAGGGCTACAAGATTTTTATAAGGCATAGGCAAGGCAGAAGGGGCAGGGGAGTTGCAATCTATAAGAAGTGGATAGACTGTGAAGAACTGCCTCTGAGAAACAGCCATAATCAAGTTGAGATCTTGTGAGTTAAAATCAGAGACCAGACCAATAAAGGACATCTGGTTGCCAGGGTCCACTATGGGCCGCCTGATCAAGGGGAGCCCGTTGGTGAGGCCTTCTTTCTTCAACTACAAGAGGTGCTGTGCTCACAGGATCTCATCCTGGTGGGGGACTTCAACCACCTGGATATCTGTTGGGAACAAAACAAAACAAAACACAGCAAGCTGCAAGTAATCCAGGAGACTCCCGGAGTCTGATGAGGATAACTTTCTGGTCCAAGTATTAGAGAGACCAACCGGCAGCANAAGACCTCTCTCAATTACTTTTCAGCGGTCTTGGGAATTTGTAGAGTCTTCAGAATCTGGATGAGACAGAAACCATGATGCAATTAGAAAACTATGACCTAATTGCTATCATGGAAACATGGTGAGATAAACTGCACAATTGGAGTACTATGATTGAGGGCTACAAGATTTTTATAAGGCATAGGCAAGGCAGAAGGGGCAGGGGAGTTGCAATCTATAAGAAGTGGATAGACTGTGAAGAACTGCCTCTGAGAAACAGCCATAATCAAGTTGAGATCTTGTGAGTTAAAATCAGAGACCAGACCAATAAAGGACATCTGGTTGCCAGGGTCCACTATGGGCCGCCTGATCAAGGGGAGCCCGTTGGTGAGGCCTTCTTTCTTCAACTACAAGAGGTGCTGTGCTCACAGGATCTCATCCTGGTGGGGGACTTCAACCACCTGGATATCTGTTGGGAACAAAACAAAACAAAACACAGCAAGCTGCAAGTAATCCAGGAGACTCCCGGAGTCTGATGAGGATAACTTTCTGGTCCAAGTATTAGAGAGACCAACCGGCAGCAAAGCATTGCTGGACCTGGTGCTCACCAATGCAGAAGAGATTATAAAAGAGGTTAAGATTAGAGGCTGCCTGGGCTGTAGTGACCATGCCCTGGTTGAGTCTGTGATCTCAAGGAATGTGGGCCGGGCAAAGAGCAGAGTCAGGACCCTAATCTTCAGGAGAACAAACTTCTGTCTGTTTAAGGAATTACTGAATGAGATCTCTGGGAAACTGTCCTTAGGGACACAGGAAAGGAACAGAGCTGGCAGCTCTTTAAGGACACCTTTTTGCGATCACAAGAGCTTTCCATTCCCCAGCATAAGAAATCAAACAGAGGAGGCAGGAAACTGGCGTGGCTGAGCAAGGATCTGCCAGACAAACTGAGGGAAAAGGAAAAGTACAGGCAGTGGAAGCAAGGATGTATAGCCTAGGAAGAATAATGGGATGCCATCTGGACATGTGGAGATAGGATCACAAAAGCGAAGGTGTACATGGAATGAAACACAGTGAAGGATGTGAAAAATAACATGAAAGGTTTCTCTGGATACATTCTCTAGATCAGAAGAGATAGGCCAAGGAAAGCGTACTCACACTGATAAATGGGAAGGGAGAACTGGCTTCAACAGACAAAGAAGGCTGAGGTACTCAAGGAGTTCTTTGCCTCAGTCTTCACTAGCAGTCAGGCTTCCTTTCGTGACCCTGAACCTCTAGAAGGGCGTTGTAGGAGAGAAATCCCTCCCACTGTAAGAACAGAGAAAGTCCAAGAGCACCTCAGGAGCCTGAATGGGTATAAGTCTATAGAACTGGATGACATGCGTCCCAGGGTCCTGAAGGAATGAGCTGGTGTGGTTGCCAAGCTGCTCTCGATCATAATTGAAAAGTCATGGCTGTCAGGCAAAGTCCCTGCTGGTCACAGCACCAAGCCTGTTGGGGTTCAAGAAGTATTTGGACAACACTGTCAGACAGAGTTTGAATTTCGGGTGGTTCTGTGCAGATGAGTTGCACACAAGGATCCTTGTGGGTCCCTTGCAACTCAGAATATTCTATGAAATAGGACAAGAAACACCAGGAAGGATCAAATAGGTGCAGCAAAATAGCTAATCTCAAAATCTATAGGTAGATGATAGAAGGGAATTCTCTAGCACTAGAGAAAAAAAAAAAAAAACTTGGATGGAGCAACTATGCTGAAAATCAGACCAAAGGCAGAAAATGTAACTATTAGATTGAGCTAAGACCAAAGACAGTAAAAATAAAGTGGATACACTATTATGGGTATGTAAACTAACATCTAAAGAGAAGGCTGACTGTCAATACTTTTAATAAATCCGAAACAAACAAAACAGGCAGAAAATACAGCTTACATCTCTTGCTATTTATTGACCACAGAACTTGATCAGAAAACTGTACAATCACAGAGGATCTACAAATGTTCAAATTTATCAAAGTGCTTCTAATATATTAATGAGAAACCAATTTGAAAAAGTACGCAATGTTTTAAACTGTATTTGGATTTCCACTTATATCCTCCAAAAGTCTTAGTCAGTAACTGCTAATTTCTACTTAGAACAACAGGCTAACATTTGCCTATGAAGTTCGGAACATTTGACATTTGATAATGTGGCTATTTTACTGTTAATCTACTTTCTACCTGCTACTTAGGTGAATATTCCATTTGTTATTTAAGAGGACTATGTTGCTGTTTATATGATTTCATACATCAAATTCAGATAACAGCATGCAGAAGTACCTGTAAAACAGGAATGATGGGATAGAGAGCCTCAAGAAACTTGTTCCAAGTCAAAGCTGCCATCAGTAATTGCCCCTGCAATAGATGCATCAGAATGGCCTTGGCTGTGGAATTTACCTGCATATTTCAAAAACAAAAACAAACAAACAAAAAAACCTAATGCAACTGCTAATGTGTTTACATCAGTCTGTCAATACTGTAACAAAAAATGTTAATACAAAAAGATCTCAAAGATAAAGGATCTACAGAAGAAACGCTGTCACCGCAGAAGACAACTTCTAAATCGTCAGTCACGCTAAATATCAGGCTGTTAAGAAAGACTAAAATACATAGCTTATTTCACTTTTTCTTCATCTTTATCGCATCACATCTTACATATAGAACAGTATCTTGTGTCTCCATCATGAAGAAATCCTTCAATCTTTGCACATTTTCTTGTTTATAGAAAAGCTACATAATAAAAACTTCAGATAAGTCTCAGACCACCATACTAACATCAACTTATAATTACAGATACTAAACACAGTACCTTGTTTTTATCTTCCTGAAGGCCAAATGTAGCAATTTCATACAAAACTTTTGGATGAAGAAGGAAGTGTACTCCATGGCAGATCGAAGACATAGATTTAGCAATATTATGAACATCTAAACAGTCCTTCAGTAAAAATAAAGATGGTTAGTTTTAGAATTCAACACAGACTCCACTAGTACATATTGTTTTATATACTGTCTGGAGTTGTCATGCAGTGAAAGGCATCCATTCAGCTAGGAAGACTACAATTCGGAAAGATAAACATTATAGCCCTGGAAGAAACACCTTCTTTGTAGATCACTGTCTAATAGTTGCTGCTGTTACATAAGACTAAGAAATGCTAAATCATGCTTTGATTCTAAATAATAGTTAAACTTCATATGTTGTTCAGCATTATATTAAAATGAACAAAATCTCGATCAAGCAGGTAAAAATCTCACAAAAATTTACAAGCGTCGTTCAGTGGAGTCAGCAGGTTTTTTTTGTTTTTTCTTTTTTTTTTTTTTTGTGAAAGACTAGCACCATTATCTTTGTACATTATTGAATTGTGCTACATGACATTTAGTCATGACGTTTAGTCCATTAACACCTATTACAGAAAACTAGAATTATGGCAAAGTATTATGATATCAAAATAGGAATGTATTTTTTATTTTCACTGATATTAGTCAATATTATTGAATACTTGAAATGATCTGATTAATAAGAATCTTTATGCCTTGTCAATCAAAACAATCAAAAGTTTTTAAAGAATCGGTACGTAAAAGAACTTACGTGTTCTTAAACACTCCCCAGGCTATTGTGCATGGGAAAAAAAAGATCATTTTCTTCCACATTTTTATGAAATCCAAGCAATTAGGCAGAACATAGGTAAAATAAATATATTCTGAAAGTGTTAGTATTTCATTGTTCTGTCTCACTTAACCAAACATATTTGCGCAAAGCAGAAAACCAATCAACTCAAAATGATCTTCGCTCAGGTACAAAAAACAAACCAAAATAAATCAAAACAAAAAAAGCACAATAAAGGAAAGTGGAAAAACCTCTATGGGGAGAATAGAATCTAGGCAATCTCATTTCAGCAGATAAATAAAACTGAACGCTTCAATTCTTTTCAAAAAGAAATTTAAATTGAAATATTTCTGTAGAGCAGCAACAAAACCAAAACAAAACCAAACGATCAAAGCAACAATTAATGATCAATATTACTAAGAATCCTTTTGAAAAAAGCAAAGTTGTCAATCACCGGTCTTCCCCAGCCTTTAAACTTCCATTCAGAATGTTTCTAATCTAAGTAGATTTAAATACCAGAAATGAAAAAAAAAAAAAAAAGATGCAAACCCATGACTGTATAGATATCATAGCATACAACCTATTAAGCAGAATTTGCAGTAACAGTGATCTTCATGAGGAAATAACACGTTATATATTACCTAGCACAACAAAGAGTGATAAGTAAGCATTAGCTCTAACCTTAACCACTTCCAGACAGCAGCGATAGGCTTCAGCTTTTATGTTCAGCAAAGGATGAGCCAACAGACGGAGAAGCACATTGTGACCCTCAGCCTGGAGCAACGGGTCAGCCTGGCCAGACTTCCAACTTAAAATGAAAAATATTTAAATTTACAGTATAAAATTAACTACGATTTCATGCATATATTGAATAAATTTATTTTACAGGAACAAGAGATGTCTATAAAATTTTTCCTGTTAAGTTTCCGGACAATCCTTCAAAAATTCTTCCTGACAAGATATGCAACCTGAAAAGAAAAATTACTTGACAGGCGAAAGTTCAAGATCAGAATATATTTAGCAAAATATCATTATCAACCTTCATGTTTGTAAAAATAACTTATTTTCATAGAGGTATGTACGCAAAAATAATAGCTTTTCCAAAATCCTCTCATCAAAATTAGGAATCTGATAAAAATGTCTGTCAATCTGAGAATATCAAATTCTACTGAGCTTCAGTAGAGTCTTTAAACGATGGTATATAATTCTAAAAAGATTCCAGTGCTTTCAGGGCTTTTTTTGTTCATTTTGTTTTTACTTGTAGGGATGGCAGTCCATCTCACTACCAGAAAAAAAAAATTGTAATTAGTTTAAATTTAATAATCAATTGAAGAGAAATTCCTGTTTTCTGAAAAACTACTCAAACAATAATTAACTCTAAAAGGATTAGAATACTGAAAAGTAGCCGTGAAAGTAATGCCTCCTATTTATTTTCATGGAAACTACAACAGATACAAAGAGCTCAATAACGCTATTTGATAGAGCAAATTCTCAGCTACAAAACACTTTTTTCAACATAGTCACCACCATTAGCTATGCATATTCACCAGAGATGAAGAAGAGCCTGCATGCAAAAATCTGCACCAGCAGAGGTGACCCACTGTTTCACAGCTGCTATGATGGCAGCATTGCCAGGAAAACGTTGCCCATGCAGTTCATCTTTAATCAGCTCAAACAGATGGAAGTCAGAAGGCACCAAATCCAGACTATACAGCAGGTGTGGTACGACAGTCTAGCCAAGACTGGCAATGTGTTCCATGGTTTTCAAACTAGTTTGGGGCCTGACATCACGGGTTGCAAAAGTAAGGTTGTCTTCTCTGGCCTGACCCTGGAAGTTTGAGCCTTCAGCTTAGTCAGCACCACAATGTAGCAGTCATTGTTAATGGTTTGTCCAGGTTCCAGACAATCCAGAAGGATCACTCCTTTCCCACCCCATAAGACATTGCACACCATTTTACCTGATGAGGGCTGTGTCTAACTTTTTCTTCGATGGAAAATTCACATCACCACTCCATAGACTTCCGTTCTGAATCCAGCTTGTACTGGTGACACCACATTTCAGCAGTGGTAATGATGTGATCTAGGAAACTGTCACCTTCAGCATCATCTTGGTTCAATGGATCCTGACAAACTTGCATACAGTCTTCTTTCCACTCCTGTGTGAGCTTTTGTGGGAC
>WBMW01001482.1:1322125-1341984 GCA_013396635.1 Penelope pileata | reverse complement strand
TAATGCCAATGACGTCGTAGTCTGTGTATTATGCTACGTTCTATTACCATTACAGATACACAGTGATTGCTGCATGTGCAATAGCACTTGTGGACTAAGAAGAAATATTACATATTCGTGCAAGCCACTTGAGCTGATGTTATAAACCAGCATAACACAGCAGTATTCGGTATGTTGACTGGACACAATGGTTTGAGCAAAACACTCACAAAAATGAAGACAAAAAAATTGTAAAAAAAGTTTGTAAAAAAAAACATTCTCTGCCATTATATTATAGAGTTCATCTAGTTCATCTTGCAGATAACCTTCACCCTCCCATCCCCAGCCAAATAAAGCTGACTTCTCAGCCTTTAGGAACCCTAAAGGGGACAACAGTGAACTAAAAATGAATGAGGAAGATAACCAAGAACTCAAAATTTCAAGCCAATTTAAATAGCGCTGTGGATAAACACTTACATTCATTTTCCCTGGAGCTCTGAACTCAATTTTGGCTCAATGATGCTTACCAGTAAAATGAACTTTGCATGACATTATAGCTTTGTGAACTAGAAAACTGTCCCTTGTGGAAAACCAACATAACTACAATTTGTGGTGTTTGCTAGCTTCACTAACAGCTATTGCCTGGAGATTTCTGACATGTACTTGAACGTAAGGGATTAGAAATCACATCCTTCCCGTGAAGCAATCCTTCTTAACTGAAATACAAAAGCATGCTTGCTACTCAAGGATATGAAAAGGAAACTTCGCCCGCTTGTATTAAAAATGATTGTTTCATTTCTGGACTGCTTCTTCACTATGACCGAGATTGTGTACATAAATGAATCCAATGTATTTGACTACTAAGGGACCACTGGAGTATACAGATCCCAGAGCAAGAATGTTACTAGGAGACTGCTGTGCAGGTAAGGCAGTTATATTCAACACTGACCCCTTGCGATTGATTAATGACATGATATATCCTAAAGAATCTCTCCCTGGCATCTTCCCAACAGCTACCATAATAGCCTCTTTAGATTTTAAAAGGTCTGAACTTCTGCAGGCTAATCTAGCCGAATTACCAATGGGAAGAGATTCAAATATTTCTTGTGTTTGAAAACAACATGAAAATAAAAGTTATTTGGACCTACTTCTTTGGCTGTACTAATGATTCTCATGAAAACAGCCTACGTAAAAGCTTTCTCTAATGAAATGTACATTAGCTGTATTTGCTGAGGTCCTGGATACACCAAAGGATATATGGTTCTGGCCTTTGTACTGTTTAAATATACTCCCGAACTCTCCCTGCTTTTTGAGAGACATTGAGTCCTTTATCAAAGAACAACAGATATCAGCCACTCACAAAGAAAGTGTTGGGAAGAGAGAGAGAGAGAGAGAGGAGGAGGGATCACTTTCTAATCATCACTTTGTCAGTTTTCAAGTCTTCAGGGAATGTTAGCAGCACACTATAGAACACCTCACCTCTCTTTCTGCCAGTGATATTTGGAATCTTCACATCATTTTAAACATCAAAAATTTGACCCTAAATCTTTCAGACAGCAAGATGCTACTGTCTAATGACAGTCATGGTAGCAGGGTGACCTTTGTGTCAGTTTCGCTGTAAGTTTAATTCTTATGTTTTAAGAATCACTTCCACATCATGAGTCAATATATGCAATGAGATCCTTCCCAAAACTGGGAAAGCTGTTACTCAGAAATTCCTGCTGCATTACGTACCTGAGATCTCCTTTATGAAGAAGCTAATGTCAGTTAATTTGCCTTTGCAATCTCTAGATTGAGCTCACTGAACAAAATGCTTAAATTTCCCCTAGAAATTTCTTACTGGGAGAAGCTTAAAATGAACATATTGTTTGTTTATTTTATACATGGATATGTAGCCTGACAGAAGGCTCAGGAACAGGAAAATAAAATAGCTTTTGTTTCTTCCATCCCTACTATCACTGAACGATGTGGTCCTGACACTGCAGTCATCTGATTAAAATCAGGGTTGCATGTGCTCTTGGTTTGGGGGCCCAGAGTGATTTAGCTCATCAGTGGTCTATTTTATACATTGCTGCCGTGGCAGCTACAAACCCACCACGAGAAGGACAAACAACGGGAAAATGGTCAAAGGGCACTCATACTGGAAGCAGAGCCCATCTGAAACACAGCTCCCTCCCAAATGACCCAAGTAACCTTCAGAATATGCTGCAGGACTCATCTGTTTTCTATGGATGGATGAATGAACGTCATTTCAGTGAAAGAGCTGCTGGAGAATGGGAACCTACTGGGACTGGAAAGACTTTTCTAAAATAATTGATTTTTCAGGACCTGCTTTGTTCCAAGTCTTTCAGATTTTTCTTCCTTACATATGAAAATTAAATACCAAATAGTATAGACTACAAGAGATTATGTGAAAATTTGGAAAACATGTATAAAGTAATGCATACATTACACTGTTGGTGAAACTTTTCCACTAAGAGATTTAAAACTGCAAGAACAACCATCACCTTCTCCTAAAAAAGGAGGAGGTTGTCAGGTCATACACCAAAAAGTTATATTACCGGTTAGTGATAAAACTGTGGATAGAAGTCAGTATTTCTCATTACTGTCTGTCTGATATAATTTTCATCACATTTGAAGCCACTATTCACTAAATTTTCTCTTTAAAAAGTCCACACAAAACAAACCAGAAGAGGTAGCCTAAGAGGAAAACGAAAATGCTTCAGGGAGAGAAAGACCTTGTTTTTCCCATTTGCTATTTCTCCTCGTACATCCTGCTCCTCCCAATCTGATCACTGATGCTAGTTGTTATACCACTTCAATGATCCATGTGAATAATAAGAAAATCATAATCATCTCAGGTGATTTTTGCAAAGCTTAAGAGGAAAAGAATCTCTTGGGAAAGAACTGCACAAGTAAAAGAAATAAAAGCAGTTTTTACCTGTATATTTTATTACTTGTAGCAGGCAGGGAGGATGAGATGGAAAGAGACAATTTATTCTAGGCTTGGAGGGCTTTATACCTTAATGCCTATGTCATGAAACTCCTCCCAAGAAATGCATCTCTGCAAACTAGAATCTGGAAGAGCAGATTTTTATCCATCTGAAGTATCTTGAGCAATAACGCAGAAAATAGAAGTCTAGGCTTTTGGTTTGTTTTGCTGGGAGAGCATTGAAATCTTTCAGGAAAAGCTGCAAATTAACCGACCGCAGCCTATCTCCAGTCACAGCCATGAGCACCATGAGTTCCAAAAGGAACTTATAGATGAATGAAACAAACTTCGTCATTTCTTGGTTCAGCAGTTCCCTCATGCCAGAAACAACCAACAGACATCTCATAGTCTCAAAATATACTGCAGTCATTTTTTCAATTGAGTTCTATAAAAAGAGCTAAGCGCTAATCAACACCATATGTTATTCAATTAGCTAGTAATACATATCTATTTCTCAAGCCTGTGCTAACATAATGGAGCACTTTGGGTGGTTTGGAACTATTTAAGGGCCAAATAATTCATTTGCAAACATCAGCTTCTAAAACGCTGAGAAGCACTACTGCGGTGACTTACATCTCTACAGCCAGAGCCAAGCCACAAAGCTTCCTCATTTGTTTTTCACTCAATCCCTTTTCAGAGATGGTTGTTGTGAAAACAAAATCCTGCCTAAACAAAATTCTGCCTAAAATTGTGACAAATGAAGACAAGTACAATGATGTGCCTGGAACCTAGGCACTGCAGGAGTCTCTTCCCATGAAAGCTGCTTGCACGGCCTCACCTCCCTCTCCTACAGCGGAGTCTCACGTATAGGCTCTGTGTAGAAAACAGAAGGCATACCTAGAAAAGCTACAAAGGCTCTGCCTACCAAGAAAATCTGTTGTTACTATTCATCCTGCAGTGCAGTATTTTTTCCCATATTCTTGATTTATTTCCATGTTTGGGAATTTCACCTGCAACCTTGAACTCCTGTCAGCAGCACTCTGAGTTGGCCAGGATCAAAAAGGACAGAAGATTCCAATTGCAACTCAAACTGTCTCTTCTGGATAAAATATTAGTTTCATCATTATTTCTGAAAAGATAGGTAGTCAGTACAGATTCTCAAGTTTGGGGGGAGAAAATGCCGATTTTTCAGGTTATTAACTCTGAACAACACAAATTAGATCATTTAGCAGAGTCCAGAGAGGAGTAAAAATTAAAGTGTGTACAACCAATCTTTGTCCCCAGAAAGACAGGAATTTTGTAGGTATTGTGATTATTTTTAATTTCATGGATAAAATCACTTATATTGGTCTCTCTGGATGGAATGTGAAACCATACAGGATACATGGATGGACTACATACTGCAATAATGCCACTTTAAAAGCATTTAATTTGCCTAGCACCTAAATGTCAGGTCAAATATTTTTTGTCTCTGGAGCAGCTCATTGTGCTACTTGGGCATGATGAACAAATCACTTTTGAATATGAGTAATTTCTGTTCTTAAACCACATTACAGACACTAATTCCAATTGTATCCAAGCAGGCAATTTTAAAAACATCCTTAAGTTTGAGTTAGTGTTTATTATTTTGTCAGTAGGTTACGTCTTTGGAAATATTTTGTTTTCCGTGCATTTTAGCAATATGCTGACAAAAGTGCATCTACAGAAAACAGAAAAAATAAAACGCAATTCAGACGTGAATTGTCTCCCTGGATGTTACACAACTAAAAAAACTGAATAAATACAAAAAATAATCCCCTCCAATTCAAAATAAAGAATTATTATTTTGATACAGATATTTCATCCCCTACAATCTTTTTATGCACACAAAATGCAGCCATCAGCACTGAATAAACGAGTAATAAATTAAGTCATGCTGGAGAACATGAAATTAAAAGACACAAGCAAAAGTTTAGTAAAACTCACAATTTGTTGTGTTTGTTATTCTTTTAAAATTAAGAAGAATGTCAGAAGCTTGTGGTTTGTATGCGCTTGTATAAAAAAATAACTTCAGAACTTATTTTTTTCGTGCTATAACTCCTCTATATTGCCAATTTTCTGTCGCTTGAACCCTCAGACCTTCTCAGGCCCTAGGATATCTGAATGTTCACCCCACATAAAAACAGCCAGAAGTTAGAAGTCTACGTCCCTGATTTTTTGTTATACTTGCTTTAGTGATATTTTTGTGGATATTTTTTAAACAAGGGGCCTTTAAAACAAAAGAACCAGAGAAGAGCAAGAGAAATATTTTAATATTTTAGTCAATTACTTTGATTTCTAGATCAAACAAAATATCAAAAATTTTGCCTCTGTGTAAATGCAGTTTTACAAATACCAGTTTTAATAAACATAAAGGAATTGGGTTTTGTATCTGAAGATTATCATTTACACTTTCACAAAAGTAATTGTTTTTCCAGATTATCTATATGTTACAAAGCATTCAAGTACCTCTGGCAGCACTTACAAATCTAAGGATTTTTTTATTATTATTATTTAAATTTTATTGCTTCATTACGCCCACTGGGCCATTTAATGCTGAGTTTAATGGAGATCAGATCATTTTCCAAGCAATGCAAATGCATCAAGGTGAACATCTGCTTTGCTAAGAAAGGTTAGCAGATGCTTTGCAAGCACACCTGGAAATTATTGTCATTTATCTTATCCTTTGTCTTCAGATTGCATTCTCTAACGAAAAGGATTCATTTAGCACAGCATTCACAGCAACAGGATAGAATTTGTACAGGCAGGATTTTTTTTGGGTGGGTAGACTTTGTGCAGTTTAGTTGAGAAGTATAAAATATAGGTTATACCTTAAGAAGTATATCCTTTATAGTGTCTTGAAAGCCAATGTCTTCTTTAAAGTAGCCTTGGCTAATATTATGTCTTTTCATGTCAACTACACTTCTACCTGAAGCTCTTCATCAGTACTGGGGACAGTGATAAACACCTAGCAAAGTAGGTGTTTACTGGGAACAGATCTGAAAACAAAATGGTACATCTGGACTTGGTATGTTTCCCTAACACAGAGTGTCCTACAGAAGCAGCTGAAGTCTTCCTTTACAGACACACAAGGCCAACAGAGGGCTTCAGCAGCTGAGGAATTATTTTAACACAAAGTTTATCTGTCAGTGTCACATTTCTAATAAACTTTACACCACAGTACACAGATGTAATGCATTTATAGAAATGCTTATGCATCAAAAATAAAAATGTGCAAAAGGAATACAATTAGTGAAAGATAGACTTTGGTGTAAGATTTATTATTTTTGAGATAAATTTAGGTCACCCTCTGTTAATGAATGCAAATACATTTTCAAGGCATGAGTGATATAGTCTCATTTATATACATATACATCCCAAAGTTCACATTACATTCCAGTTTATAACTAGGAAAATATATCACAAAGTATTAGGACTTAACATCTACTGAGCAATGAGATATCACAGTAGCTTTTTCTTTGTATTACTCTCTTAAGAGTGTAATTGAATAATATGTTGAAAATGAGAGTACGAAACTTTAGGAAGGATTTGTGTATATGTCTATGAGTTACATCCACTAAAAATAGGTCTTAGAGTCAATATAAGGGGAGGGTTTGAAATTATTTCCATAAGTTTTTATTGATCAAGATTTCTGAAATATGTTACCTATTTACATTTTGGACATACAGAGGTCAATAATAAAAATATTAAAGCACAGGAAAAAAAATGGAAAAAACAGAAACGTAAGGCCAATGTGTGTACTGCAAGGACTGTTGTTTCCTTTTGCTTTTAAATATCAGTCCCTGTATGAAAGTGCTGATCTTACAGGACATTCAGCAGTATCTTTCAAAATGTAGAAAATTAGCAGGGAAGGCTCAGAGCCTACCGAATACATTAGTTAAAGATAGTGACATTATTGCTAAAAGAGAAAACAGAAGTGTAAAACAAATAGAAAACATTTTTCAGTTTCAAGATTTTTTTTAAGCATTTTTCACATGATGAGATGCTGATAATTAAAAGGTATCCGTGCGTACCTGTGAAACACCTCTATACAACTGAAAGTTATATACTTTCCTAAAATAAATATTTCTTAGAACAAATCATGAGAAGTATGGGCATAACCACACATACACAGACAGAAAGCAGTTGATGCTTTCAAGCCTTCTCTGGGAGACCTTCACAGCAATGTATCTCATATTGCACTCTGCATCAAATACTCACAGCAGACCCAGAACTGCTGCTCTTGGGAAGCCTGAGCACTTTGCTCAGCCACTGTGATCTGCAAAAGCTACTGCTGCTGAGTTTGTAAAATATTTCCATCTCATCTAGCTCTGCCAGCCATCTGCAATCTCTCTTGACCTGTCTGAGTTTGCTGAGGTGGTTGAAAACTTCTGAGAAGTCATGCATGGCAGAATTTAAAGCCCTGTAAGACTTACGATGAAGTTTTTCCTTCAGCCATGCTGATTCAGATGAAGAAGCTTGTAAATTCTATTAAGCCTCAGGACAAGTTTATAAAATCCCTAGGACTTGTTTCAACTATTCATATTTTCCAAATAGCAGTTTGAATTTGCAGTAAAATATTTCGCATTGGATGCCATTTAAGACAAAACATCAGAGATCATTTAAGACTGAATAAAATGTATACGAAATTTCCAGAATTAATCCATTTTCAAACATGATTTTATGATGAAAGACTGGAAGACTTCAAAAAATATTCATTCTGTCTCAGTATTTTTGGGCTTTTTATTTCAAAATAACCTTCTCTGACTAACCTCATCTAAAAAATTGCATCTCATACAGTAATTTCAGCACCTCAGCAGTCAACATAGTTTCTGCTGGTCTCGCTACACATTATAGAAACTGTCACTTTTTAAATTTATGGTATCTTTTACAGCATGGGTTAAAGAACACTTAAAGCACGTTTTGTGTTTGATATATCTCTACTCTATAAGAATAGAGATGAGTCCTCTTTTATTAATTTCGATCTGTATTACCAGACTATTCACACTAGCAATCTCATGGAATTTTCATGAGATTACCAGCATGAATAAGAACTTCTTATATGACAAAAGTTTTGAAGGACTGAGTTCTCATCAGGAAAGGGAAATGTTAAATAATGAAAAAGTACAAAAATTACAACAGTTAAAACTTCAGGATGTATGACTCACAAGGCTGCAATATATTTACCAGTTATTTTATGAATATCTGATTAATTGGTTTAGAGAGGGGAGAAAAAAAAAAGAAAAACACCCTATGCCAACTTATTAATTCTATTGTAAATTTTGACATTGTAAGGTTTGTTTTTTCCCTGAAAAAAATATTTAATGTAAGAAAAAATGCCAAGCTATGGGCAAGTAAGACAAAAAAAATACATTTCTCCATACATGTTCATTTACTTGTAACTAATTTTAGTGACAGTCCATTTGAAATCTGTCACATTTTCATTTTGTTTGTCACAGAAGCATCAGAAGAATAAACACTGCACATACGCTAAGCCATTAAAAACAAAAACATGAACAAGTGACCTTCCCCTGAGCCACTGCACATAGAAGACTACCCCATCCTATCTCTCATCACCCTAGCTTAGACAAAAATCATCGTTATTTTACTTGTCATTATTTAAATCAGGCTCAATAATGTCATTTGCAATCAACACTCACTGTCAGGAAGCAAATGTGAATGGCTTACCTTGCAATATGGCAGTGTTATCCACTTCAGCATGCATTGTTCCTACAGTACACATCTGGAAGCAACGCACACTCACTGTCATCAGCTGCTGTTCACAAATCACTTGATTATTGATCCCTACACTTATTGCTCTTCATTGACCAAACCTCATTTCACATTACTGCTCTCCTGCTGCTTCAGCAAATTCTGAAACTTCCATTACAATAAGAATTCACACAGAGACCAAGGCAGTGATCCTTTAAACTGGTTATTTCTTACTATACAAAACTTTTTGCAGTGATCTCCATTTATTATAGAGAAAAATAACAATAATTTGACTATTAAGGTTTAAAACTCTTTACCCAGGAAGAGGCAACAAGGGAAGCTGGTTTTTCCCTTGCAATGCAGTATAGTTTCTATCTACGCTATTTTTAAAGAGACATTTTTTTCAGTACTGAAGAATTCAAAAATCTACAATACAAATAACTATGCGTCTTTGGGATAAGTAATTGTTTTGTTTGGATAAAAAATGGCTACCAACCACTGGAGAGACTATAAGGTTGCATTTGTGACACTATCTGCAAAAAATGACACTTGTTTCTGTCCTGCCAACTAATTTCAACCCTTGCATGTAATAAGTTCAAAAACGACAGAAGAGTTTCATTTACTGCACATACTTATGTACATCTAAACAATATATACATGTGCATATACATCCAAATACGTAAATAATTTTGAGACTTTCTGAAAGAGTTATCGATAGAGTCATTTGAGGCAAACTATTTTGGGTCAAAACCACTGGAAATTTTCTTGCAAAAATTTTTCATATAAGCAAAGTAGCAATGGTTTTCCAGCTTTTCTCACACCGATATTTGCATGAAAAAGAAGAGCGAAAGCATCTTTGTCCTCTCCCTATACAACAAATACTAAGACACGTTTCAAATTTTATTCTGTACAAGGATATTTTTGTGTTATAGTCAATACATAGGGCCAGCACTTAAGCAGCAACATTACAGTCACCTACCAACACTGTCAACAAGTTCAATATCATCATGTGTTTAGGGCAGGAGACAAAGCAGCTAACGCTCTTTGTGCTGTCAAGCCTTTCAGCCATCAGAAGGGACATCATAAGGTCAGTGGATTTTCTGAAAGCAAACCTAGTAGATGCAGGAGTGCCACATTGACAACATATGATGCAAAAGAAAGCAGTCAGCAGCCTAGATAGGAGTTTTACAGTATTTTGTTTGCTACTCAAAGGAAAAATGTTAGAAGATTATTCTGTTTAATGTCACTTGGGAATTCATTAGAAAAAAAATATCACAAGCATCTCAGACCATGATCTTTACAATCTAGTGCTTTGCATTCAAGAAAAACAACAAATCCTAGAAATGCCTCAAATACAAAACATATATATTTAGGTAGAGGTTAATGTTCTGATTTTATGAATTGTATTCTAGAAACTGAACTTAAGCAACAGGTGAAAACCCTTCTATCTGAAAAGATTATTTATCCTCCAGTTCCAGTAGTCTTCCCCAAGAAACTGCTGAATAAGTGCTATGACTAGTATTATTCATTAACATGTCCATATCTACTGGAAATTTTCTTTTTTAGGCTACTAATAAAGTTTTGAAGAATAGTTGTAATTTTTGTACTATTTGCTTCTAAAGGGATACAATTTTCCAAATGTTGTCTAAATTGAGCCTAAAACCAAAACCAAAGTCAGCAATTAGTAAGCCTTGTTTATTTTATTTTACTTACATGAATATTTCTCCAATTTCTTGAAAAACAATCACTGTCTAATAATTAGATAAAGTATTTTATCATAACATTACATCATTAAAAAAGAAAAATATGCAAATTCATCTCAGTATTTACATGGACCTTTAAAAATATTTTATTATATTTGGCCATTTTGTTGCATAAAGCTTTCAGTCATCATAAATGTGAATACACTTGATTAAGTGTCATAATCTAACCATTTCACCAGACAACAGTACAGCATCTCTCCTAACTCTGTTACAGAGTTTTGGAATCCAATTATTGGTATTAGAATGTGTGCTAAGAATTGCTGAAAGAGTACTTGAATTTAATCAATTTATTAGCTAATATTCAAGTTCTTTGAACATATAACATTCTCCAGAACAGCTGAGTACTGTTACCGAAACAGTGTGGGATAAACTGCTGTAGCCTGCAGATGTGCTTTAAATGTCTCTAAAGACACATCACACAACTGAGACATTAGTTGTAGGTGAGTAATAGAGAATGTATAAGTACTTGACAAGAAATATTTTTCCATGAGAAATACGGTCCAAAATTAGATAGCCATTATTTCCCTTCATCTATTTATTTCTTCTACTGTTTCCTTAGGTTTCATTACAGTAGTTAAATCCAGGAAAGTGTCTTATCTGTTCTGAATGCACTCACCCCTCTTCGGAATTCTTACAGCTTGCCTCTCAACTCAACTGAGGGCTAATGATCCCTTCCTTTGCAGGTGCTGAAAAAGTATAAAGGGCTGAAACCCTTCACAGGCACGGGTTAAGAAGAGGATTTGTTTTGGCTCAGGCAGTTCTATTGAAGAGGAAGGTAATCCTGTAATTTAAAAAGTGAAAGCACTGCAGGAATAAATAGGTGGCTAGCCATGCTAAAAGCCTAGCAATGTGCTATGCTCGTGCACTTACCCACCATGCACCCCTCACTTGCCATGAACTATTCTGCCCTAGGCATGCAGCTAAGAGCAGATGGGTTTGCAGATGAATCGTTCCCTGACCTTCTCTCAGTCATTTCCATTGTATGCTAAACTCAGCTCCCCATTTCATCAATACCATCTATAAAAACCAAGCCAACACCATTTCCAACAATTCTCTTCCTAGCAATAACAACACTACCAGGAGTTCCCCCAAAGTGAATTCCTTTTGGCAGTTGACAGAAAGTTATTTTTATAAATAATTGTGTATTAATTCTTCTCTAAATAATGAATTTGAATTAGGCTCATCTTAACAGTATTCGTATGCAGCATTTCCAGTGTGTGTTGTCTGAACTCCAAATAAATCAATACCACCACTGTGCTTGGCATAATCTTCTAAAGAAAAAGCTGCTTTTTGCTTCATAGAGACGCTGTTTCAAACATGGTTGCTTTACAAAAGAGGACAATGTTCTGCCAAAACAGGCATGAAGTTCAAATAACTTGGAGGAGGGTGAAAGGAGACAGGAAGAGAGATGTATTTACATCAGTACTGATTAGGAAGCTAGTATATCACTTTTTTTGATCTATAAGTCAGAAACAAGGACTGACATGCAGGGCACTTTTCTAATGGTTAACTCTACCTACAAGTTCATTTGATTCATCATCAGAAAATTCAGCAATATACGAAAGCTCCAAATCAATAAGGAAAACCTCAGAAATGGTGAACATCAAACATCTGCAGAAGTCTGAACTCCAGAGTGTTGGGTTTACATGGCTCCAGTATTCATTTAGCTTTAATTTCTATGGGTTCATACCTTCAGAGTTTTGATTTGATTTACAAATTCTCTTCAAATAAAAAGCAGATAAAAGGAGAAGATAGGGAGAGTATAAGAATCTCAGTTCAGGTTCACAAACCTTGGTGAACTTTGGGTGGCTTTGTGCCATATTGCAACACAACTCACTTGTTTTAACATTTCAGTATAGAGCCTTTCAGTAAGCTTGCTCTGAATCAAGGAATTTGAATTAACTATACTAAATCAGCTAAATCAGCTAAAAAGGATCAAAAGTAATTCAAGTCTTACTGTTGAAATTTTAAAGACATCCAATATCACAGTAAACAACAGTTCTTCAACATCAGCACTTAGCAATCATAACATTTCTATGCATCTTACTGAGCACATTATATTCTACCAGGAAGTGTCAAGTCCTGTGCTTTGGCATTACAGACTTAAATATCTCAAATGGTAAGGGATCATTTTCTGCCTTTTTAGAAGATATTTCCACAATCTCAAAGCAATTCAAAAACCAAGACAAGTTATTCCTCCAAATCATAATTTCAGATCAAGTAATATTGAATCTAGAGGAAAAAGAAAAAGCTATTAAAAATCAGAGAAGATGGCAGAATTTGACAGTATATTTTACTGTATGTTATAGGACAACCTTGCAGATACAAATGTGACATGAGTTGCCCTGCAATCAACAGTTTGGTTGGTTGCTTCATTAATCAGATTCCTTCATACTCTACTGAAAACAGTCATTTGAGACACAGGTCTGAATTTCATTGTTCATCCCTCCTACTGTTCCTCCTCTTCTTGAGGAAATCTGAAGCAATATTAAAGTGACCCAGAAAATACAATGTTAGGTGTCTTGCCAAAAAACACATTCAAATAAGGGGTATGATGCTTGTATTAGCACAATACTTTCTGCAGTGTGTCATACTCAATACCTTTTTGGGAAAACCAGTGACTGTATGTAACATTTGAAGACCTGCTCTACTGTAAAACAGCAATTTGTCTTCGATTTTCTGCTTAGTAATTCAAAAACTGTTTTGATTATCAACCGCTGGCATTTCTTTTTGCTGGTTACAAGTTGGTCATAATAGTAAGAAAAAAATCACTAGTATGTTAATAATTTGGCCTCTCTAAGGACAGTTAGTCAATCCTCTATCAGAAGTTTCTTTTTCATCCCTATTCTTACTTGTAAAGTGATTATAATTCACCACAATTTCTTAGTTACCTTTAATTCAATTTGTCAAGAAGATTTCTCAATGAACAGAGTGCAGTCTTGTAGTTTCAGTGAGACCAGCTCACTGAGAAATTTTCACACCCATTAAGATGTGAAAAAGTAAGTCAAGAACTTCCATGCGCAGATAAGAAAATCGAGTCATTAAATCAAAACTGCAAGAGGACATTATGTGAGCAAAATGGGGTTGTCTGTATTTTAATACAGGTGCATAGGAGTAGCTTTCTACATTTCAGTATATACTGTAAAGCAGTTTATATATCAAATTTCATGCTGATTCCAAAAGAGGAATGAAGTACAGAAAACTACTAATTCTGATTTAGAGGCTTTTCTAGTTCTTTACACAAAACCAAGTAAGATCATCCAACAATGGAGCATCTCAAGTCTTTTTTAATCTTTGCAGGATAAAAGGCTTAAGATATGAAAAGGATGAAAGTTTATGTCCACATCTTCATATAAAAGAGATACTGTTCATATATACACTCTCACACGTGCCACTTTTCAACACAGAAATGAAATTACTGCTGCTGTTTTGCGCTATTAAAAAATGGACCAAAAAAATTATATCTAATAGAAGAAATTGGACATTAGGATAAATAATATCTATTATCTTATTCAAAGAATCTACATATAAATGCATAGTTTGGATGAAAAATTCTAACAATTAAGATTTTCATATAATCTCTAGTTTTTGTTATTATTAAAAAAGAATTTTCTGTAATCTACACATCTATTACATTCATACCCATATTTTCTGTATAAAAACAAGAGATTCATGGGATTCTTTCAATAGCACAAGCAACATTCCACCTGTCACATTACTATATATGGCAAACAGTATAGTGCACCTGTTATAGAAAAAGTACTGATAAATTCAGCTGATGATATTTGAAGAAGAGAATACACATCTTTGCTGCTGTGGCCTACGCTATTCTATGGCCTTGCCCACCAGTACATTCCTGCATTCAAGCACATTGTGCAGTTTACTTAGCAAATTGGGCCCAGTCGTGGAGGTTTAGTATCTTACTCTTATCTTAGAAGAAACAGAATTGCCTCTTGCAAATTCCCTTGGCAATGAAAAACTTAAATATTAAGCGTAAATGTATGCTGTCTTCTGTGAAAGCTAATAGAAAGTATTTAAAAGGAGAAACAACAGAAAAGGATTAATATCAGATATCAAAGTAATTAACCCAGTTAACATGTACTGCATAGGACTGTGACACTGAAACACATTCCTGAACAAAGATAAATTTGACATTGAGGGTAAAAAAAAAAACATGAAATGAAAATACAATGACAAAAAACCTAGAATGATGCTGATAACTGCAGAAGAGGTATT
This sequence comes from Penelope pileata, assembly GCA_013396635.1. Taxonomy (NCBI): domain Eukaryota; kingdom Metazoa; phylum Chordata; class Aves; order Galliformes; family Cracidae; genus Penelope; species Penelope pileata. The sequence goes on along the minus strand of WBMW01001482.1, from coordinate 1,327,344 downwards.
TCTTTGTGTGTAATGTTTCTTTTTTTTTTTTCTCCCACGAGTTTTCCCCAGCAAGGAAGCCTCACCTTCCTTCTGTATCTTAATAGAAAATGCTTTTACCACAGATGGATATAAAAATCACACACACACAGTCAGCACTGATAAAGGTATTGTCACTCTGAGGCTTACGCTTTCCAACTCCAGCAGGAGAACAGGATGAAAAATAGTAGAGAAAAAAAAAACTATTAAAAAAATAGTAGAATAAAAACACGAGAATGGCATGTACCAAGGTCTGCTGTGTATCAGCCACAGAGAATTCCCTTTTATCTGCTCTATGTTGACCTAAAGAATGCCTGTAACAGTATTCTCTGGGCAAAAAAAAAAAACCCACAATGTTTGAACTACAGAAAAAGACATGAAAGTGTGAACAGGAGATTTGCTGAAATACAAATTCTACAGCTGAGTTAAATTGACCTTGTTTTTCAAAAATTTAGCATTTTTGTTTGTACATACTTGTAGATAGAACACCTGTTCTGGTGATGATCTATGCCCTGTCTAGAACTTTTAAAGTAGTAGATACTCTTAACATGAAAGTGTGTGTGTGGGGGGGCAATGACAAGGAAACAAAAGGTAGAATCTTCTTTACTTTTGTTGTTGTTGTTTACTTGAGGCCAGACTTTCCATGTCATTTCCCTCAAACTAACTCATATGAACATAACTGAAGTGCATATGGTGTTTCAAATTAGTTAGTTTCTGCTCCCCCTCTGTGTATGAGAGATTTGCCACAGAAAAAGGACTCTAATCAGACAACTACGAAATAAGGTGTTTTGGCAATGGGGTAAAATTTATTTTCAAATCTGCTTTTAGATACTGTTACATTTTAATGAATCACATTACTTTGAAGAAGACTTATGAAATACAAGAAGTGTTTATTTTATAGCTAGATACAGTAATTATATCCTGCCCATTAACAAGAAACCACTTGCAACATCATATTCACTGGAAAGTTGAGTAAGTTTAAGGCAGACAGAGCTTTTCCAATGAGAATGATGAACTACAATGGAGTGCAATTCCTGTCAAAATATTTCTCTGAACAGCTAGAGCAGTATAAATTAAAATGCCTAAAGTATTAATTCTCATCAGATTAAATGAAAAAAATAAGAAGCATTCACTGAAAATATTTAATTTAGCCTTATTTTACGTTAGCACTTTATATTTGTTTTCTTAAAGAAAAACTAATACTGATGGATTTTGTATTGACCAAAACATTGGTCTGAAGCTAAATAAAGCTATTATATTAAATCTAGAATTTCTTTTTTGTTATGAACATGCAATACATGTAACCATTTCCTCAGAAAGAATATGTTCATGTTCTACACACATTTAAGATTTTCAGTTTGAAAGTATTATGTTAAAAATTGCTGAACATTGCCATTTTTCTCAGGAAAATATTAATATGACTGCTGTTGTCCTCCACTTGTGTGAATAAATTTAATGGAAAATTTAATGGAAAAAATTTTATATATAGAAAATAACTAACTTCACTAAGCAAAAATGGCTAAGATGGCTAAGGGTAATCAGTTCTATGACCTTTAAGATTTAGTAGAAATTATCTTCAAACTTGTATCTATCCCTTTCTTTTCCCAACTCTCAAACAGGTACTTAAAAAGAAAATTAAAAAAAGTTTGAGCATAGTAAATCATGAACAGAAGTAGCCAATCAAAAGGCGCAGAAGAAAATGAGCTCTCTAACATAGGCACCCAATCAAACACTACCAAGCTTACTTGATATTTTGAACAGTCTCCAGGCTTTGCTTGGATATTGACTGGCACAAAGATAGTTCATTATGTTACTGCATAACAAATTTAGAGTTGAAAAGATTCTTTCTTAATTCTTAACAAGCTTAATTTAAATGTCCATTTACACTTGGCAAATCTGTTTTTTACTTACTTTTTAGCATTCAAACGCTAAGGTATCTGATGTTTGACCACCATTTCCTCAAGAATGCACAAAGCCAAGCTGAAGAAAAAGAACTACTTGTTTATTCTTTATGAGGTTTCTACATAAATTAATTCTTAAAGATTTCACTAATGTAGGCCCAGAAGGTAAATGCTTATTACTCCAATATACACAGCTACTCTTCCCAAATCTTCTCATTATTTCTTATGCTACCTAACAGTCATCCACTTATTCAGTTCTGCTTCTTCCATTCACAAATAAAACAAAACAGATCAATACACAAGTGTCTACACCTTAATTCTTCATTGACTTCAAAAGAATTGATATACACAACAAATTTCTAAAATTTCCCTCGGTAATCTAGTGCCAAGAAATTTAAAATAAGTAAATAATAGAAAACTACAAAAGGAAACCCTGCAAACATTCACAATTACATGTGTTATTCGCCATAGAGGCTTCATCTGAACTGCTGACTTAAAGAGTCTCTTACAGGAGATAAGCATCAAAAACTGTTCCAAGTATCTTTATTTTATCTAAAGCACTAAATACAACACTAGAAGAGTCAACATGGGTCATATCCCTCTATCATTAGGTAAGTAAGCCAGTTATTTGTTTTGGAAAACTTCTCATTAATTACAACAGCAAAAGAGCCTGGAAGAAAATGTTACTTCATCCTCACAGATTTATGATAAAGAAGAGTTGCTACCCACAGAATTATTCCATCTTACATATCTGCTGTTGAAGTAATGAGTTTTAAAAAGGCCGAATTATTACTTAATTCCCTTAGATCTATAAGTAAATATTAAGCAAACAAAAAAAATCAGTGTGTGTGGATCTTAGTTGTTTTGGTATTTTCCCCTTTTCAAAAATGAATAAGCAAATCTTGACAAGTTGGTAGACAAATGTCACTGAATCTCTGCAAGATATTTGTCCATTAATATGTTCATGGCACATTGCTCTAGTATTATGTTCACAAAAAAAAAAAATCCAATTTTAACAAGGTGCAACAAATATATCCAAGAATTGGGCCCAATTTTTCAAGACAATCTTTCTAATTATTTCTGCACATCTCTTCAGAGTTTGAAAGGGTGGGGGAGAAGTATAGAAAGGTTCTTGCAATGGCTTGCAAGAATAGCGTATGTAAGGCAGACTGAATCATTTCCCCTTTCTTTGGCTAGAAGCTCAAAAGTCCTGCCTCACAAAGTATCGGAATTCTGTATGGAAACATTTTCAAACTACGTACATATTGGCACGTCAAGAGAGCAACTGAGAGGATTACCTTGTGCTGAGAATGCCAAGACAGATTTTTAGGATAAACTACCACAGTTTTAGCATGCAAACAATGGAAACATATAAAAGTAAGTATAGAAAATGAAACTGAATCACACCAAATCTTTTCACATCTTTCTGAAAAATCATTAACATTTAATTCTAGAGTAAAGTATTGAACGCCTGTGTTTCCTAGACTTACCTTCAGATTGAGTAATTCCCCAGTAGAAACTCAGAAATAAAGAATACCTGAAAGTAAGCTTACCATGCGAAATACAATGCTGGAATTGGAAATAAAAGCAATTTCCTTTTTCATTTATTCATTATAAAAATATAGCTGTATTTGAAAACAAAACCTTCCTAAAATAATTTCATTTCTTTTCACTCACACACAGCTTCAGCAATAAGTGTTAGTAAAGTACATCTCAAAGTAAACTACTTAATAAATTAACTAACTGAACAAATCCTAAAAGATATCAGGGAGATAAGGGGGTCAAACGGTAACAGAAGCCAGCTTATTAAAGCAGCTTCGCTGTCTAATCAATGCAATAACTTATTCAATTTGGTTGAATTTTGGATGCAATATTGAAATGCTCTTTATCCTTAACCAGAACATCGTATCCAGTTCTCTTCTCATCATGAAGCTGCCAAGTGTGGTCATGCAACAGCCACAAATTATTGCTCCAAGGGGAAATCAACAATGCCAGAACAGAAGAGTAGAAAGAGATAAATATTACTCCTGCATGCAACGTGACATCATGTTTCATTTATCTTATTTTAAGAATCAAGCTACAGAAATTGATGTGGTTTCCAATTTGACCATTGTCTTCCTAATTCTATTTGAAATAATCTTAATTTCAAGATTCAGAACAACAGTGGTGTCTTCAGTAGTACATGACCCTAAAGCTGTCACACTCTGGAATCAGCACAGATGTAAAGTACAGGTCCTTCAAAGGCACTTCATGCATCTCCATCACAATTTTTTAAATAAGGGCAGCCAATACATTCAAAAGAATATATAGCACTTTCCATATATAAGCATCATTCATCAAAAAAAAAAAAATTAAATCCATTACTACTCCACAGCGCTGTCTTCTCTTACTGAGGGGATTGTTCAAGGAATAGGGCAGGAAGGAGAGGAAAATGAGTGTGTATACATGAAAAAAGAAATTTAAATTATTTTATATTATCATATATGCACTATATTATCCATTTTAACCATCACACGTCTCCGTGCCTTGTATTTTCTTCTTTTGTCTAAACTATGTATTGGCCATTATATAGAGAAGAAGAAAAAAATTCTAGCGTATCTAGTATTGATTGTAATGCTTGAGTTTCCAAAAGGATTGAATATTCAATTCTCCTTTGAGGGAAACCGATCTTTGGAAATTCACCATATGTTTATCTAAAAATCAATGCACTCAGGAATCTCAATTTTCCCCAATATTCACTGAGCAAAAAGAAGAAATAATTATTAAAAAATTTAATGAATAACTTATTCAGATCTAAAGTACAACCTGGAGGACAAGACAACACACAACTGTAGAGAACCATGTGTAGTGCCATAAATCTAATCTGTCAGTCCTTACTGAGCAATGTGCTGAAATCTATCAAATACTGTAGAAGTGTCAGATGAAAGTCTTTATATCTTAAGAATCTTCCTCTCACACTCCACCAACTCCCTATTTATTGCTTCTTAATAATAGCTTGTAAACACATAAACAGCTTTAAAACTGGAAACAAGACTGCTACTTCTGAAAATTTCAGCAAAGCCTTCCTTTTTCCCTTCTATCAAAACTGGGGAAGATCATTTATGTGTAAACAAATAAAACTGAAAATATGGAAATGGAAAAGCAAATTTTACTGAATATACAATATTCAGCTGATTCTAGTGAAAACCCAAATAACCTACTTGTTACTCACTCCCAGAGAAATGTCAGGATAAAAATTTCATATGAGCTAAAAGCATTGTAAATAACAAAACATACAGAAAAGAGTGACAGGAGGAAAAA
>WBMW01001482.1:1300203-1313123 GCA_013396635.1 Penelope pileata | reverse complement strand
AAAAAAAAAAAAAAAAAAAAAAAAACTGTGTCAGGTCTAGGCCTTTTTCTTCCCCCGCCCCCTGTCCCTGTCCAGTTAGAAATAAATAACAATAATTCTGTCATGTAACCATGATATTTTCACAAAGGCACAGACAAGAAAAAAGAGCAGACAAAAATCTGGACATGCCAGAAGTCTGTGACGCAACTTTTTAAAATGGAAATACATTGCAATCATTCACCACATTTATGAGTGATAAAAATCCATAGAAATACCACTTATTACTCTGACATCACCTGAAACCAAGCTCTGGTTTGAAGGAATCCCTTTCTTTCAGCAGAGGGTTGAGAGATTGGATGTGCACATTAAAAACGCAGACTTGACCTCTTTTGGGTTGCACTTCCTTAAAACATCCACAGCTGAAACTTTATATAAATGCAGCAAGAGTGGTGAGGGTGGTGATACTCTCCAAACAGAGAAGGCAACTGGCCACTATCCAGCAAAATGGAGCCATGGTACAGACTGTCACAAATGATGTCATCTTTCTATATCTCTAGCATCAGGTGTCAACTTCTGAGGGCTTCCTTCTAGTTAGTCTCCAGCCTAAGTGCAGAAGGCTAACCTAAGCCACTCAGAGGAAAAGCTTGGGAAAAAGCCACTACACAGAAGTCATTCTTTTCGGTGGGCCCTTGGCATACAGCAGAGTAATTGTAAAATCCACAATTATGTTAGTCACTCAGGTCGGTTTTCAGAGTTCAGTTTCTTAGGTCACATCTCACTCAAGATCTCAGCTTTTTAGCTCTTCGTTCCACTTCCTTAGAGAAGTTTAACACCTTTGGTGTGAGTCAACCTTAATGCTACACGATTACTATTTACTACATGCTGAGATCTGATGCAATTTATTTTCTTTAATTATGTCATTACAGTATGCAGGAAGGCATGTTAATTGATTAGAAGCAACATGGCTCTCCACAGATAATGTAATTTATAAGTACACCTTAAATGGTAAGCTGGTAACATGCCAATTGGGAAGGGGGAAAAAAGAAGAAAAAGAGTATTAGTCTATAAATAAAAGTCTATCTCAGGGATATTGTTTACAATTTAATAAGCAATTAAAATACATAAAGCAATAAAGTTAATGTACTCCATGCAAGGAAACCTTTATTATTCTATAATTTAGCCATGATAAACAACAGACATTTTCAGATCTTCCTGGCTTTTGGTAACGACCAGACCAGCGACAAAAAATATTTCAATCCTGTAATTGCACAGCATCAGCAACTCCACACTTCTTCTTCAGTGGTAACATGCAGCCTCACTACAGAGAAGGAAAGCTGAGTGAATTGTTTCTCATCTTTGTTCAGTGTGAAGACTGATTTGTTTCTAGTGGAAAAATGTAATTTCTTTGCTTCTACCTTAGCAAGTACCTCACTGACCAGAGAAGCAATGATGACACAGACTCCAGGCTCTGCCAGTTTTCCCCTACATGGCTGTCTTCTTCCCCACGAAGCGGAGAACAGCTCCAGGTCTTCCCCTCTATGCTGAGGGTCACAGTCTAGGGACTACCAAGCTGCCTTATTCCCCAGCTAGGACTATCTTGAAAAGGCAAGTCAATCCAGGCTAACCAATTAAAAGAATTATTTAATTGCTATGATGATACAGTTGCCTGAACTCTGCTGTGCTTCCACTTTCCTCTGTGTTACAATAAAATGTTAGCTCTTTTCAGAAACCCTGAGGAGCTTTTTGAGGTCTGCCTACTTGCTAATGGGTCATCTTAAGCATGAATGCAGCTGAATACAATGGTACCTATTTTAATAGCAAACGTTAATAGCCTAATCACTTTGATTCACAGTTTAGGGCTGCATTAATTTTGTGGCTGAATCTATCGTCTCCCTCATATACACAATGAGCCACTTCAAATTAACAATTTAAAAACAAAGCATTCAGCTTGGCAACCTTTAGACCCTCATTTTTACTCACTTGTCACTATAAACAGAATATTTTAATGCTGCTCTTCACTTTGCTAAAAATTAGCAAATGCACATCAACAGCTGTCCCCCTCCCTAATATAAAATTTCCTCTAAGTGAAACTTAACTTATAATGTTTTAAGCACAGTAATCACAAAAACATTATTTTGTGCATAAATGTTAAGCATTGCCAATAAAAACTATGGTTATCAAAGGAAGTGTTTGTAACGGCTGTCATTCTTGTCTCCATCTGTTTTACATTAGGTTGCCTCAAAAACTAAAAGCATTCTCATCACCTCTCCCAGAAGAGAGCAGAGCAGCCAATGCTACCTAGTAAGGTGCCCAAGAACAAACAAGGTCTCTTACTAAAGCTCATATACACTGGAACTAAGCAGCACAGAAAACATTCATATAGACCTTGCTTCAAATTCAAGAGCACTTCTTGGCCACAAAAGGCAGCCTGATTGCAGATGAGGACAGAAGTGATGGGACCTATGACATATACTCTGAATAAATACAGAGTCGCCTACTATAAAAAAAAATGCTGTCATTTGTCTCAGAAAAGCCACTATCAATGTGATTTCTTTTTAAACAGATGAGACTTGATTTGAAGAGAAATTATCACAGGCATCTGCTTCAGGCACAAATTACTGCAGCTTTAGGCTGGGCTGTGTAATAAACTCCCAGAATTTCACGTAGCTCTTTCAGGATACAAATCAATAGAATCCTAGCTTCATACCTATTAGTCTAAGGGGACCTATCCAAGCACATAGCATTCTACGTCTACCCTGATCTGTAATCGCTAAAACCTGAAGCATCAGAAAGAAATGGACATTTTCATCAGATTTCTCCACATCTCTTTCTCTCATGAACTATCTTGGGCTTTCCACTTTTTCCCTTCTCTCCACACACACAAAAAAAAAATTAGTCCCCGCATTTATCTGCAGATAATGAGTACTCTCAGCTCTCTGTGGAAACACTGAAAGTCAGCAAGAATAAGAGACCCTGCTCCACTCACATCTGAGTGGAAGAACTGTGAAAAGACAACGGCTCTGTCATGAGACTGCTGAGATGGGAGAGCAGCCTTGAACTTGGGGATCAGCAGTTTGCACCAGAGAGGCAAATCCTCCTGCTGAAACAGCGGATGTATACATCAGCATGCCAACAGACAGTGAAGGTCACTTGAAGCTGCTTCACATCTTGTCCTTGGCCAGCATGTGCTGGGGGGAAGCAATCTCTGGGCCAGCTCATATCACAAGAGGGTAAGGCAGCGATGCATGCAAAGGCACCCCAGCACATGCTGAGGAAGGGCTGTGGTGACCACAGCAGTTTCAGCAGCTCTCAGCACCACCCAGGGCATTACGTATTCCCACTTTGCCTCCATGTGCAGCTCATCCAGTATCAATGAACAGCAGGGTATTCTTAGGTCAGGCAAATGAAGCCATAGCTGACTTGTGAGCCCTGGATTTAACTTATTCCCCACTCACAGAGGACTAAGATCTTCCTCTCCAGCTAACCCAGAGGGCTGTTCTTCCCTTCTTTCTCAATCTCTGTTTAAACAAAGTCTATAATGTTTGTTTAATGTTGCTTTTTCTTTTGCCTGAAAGCCAAATGCCAATGAAAAATTACTATTAAGCAAAAGCTATCACATACTAGACTGAGGAGCTGTTTGTCAGACAGTAGAAAAAGTTCATATCAGAGAAGGGTGCTTGAAAAAAGCAACCTTGCGGTATTCTGTTTAATGCTTACTGTGGGATCAAATGTTTGACAGCGTGGGACTGTGATACTGGAACAGGAGAAGTATTGCAATTCTGATACGGACAGTAGGTGTCACAGCATAGTGCTGGCTTGGAGGAACCAAACAGCAAAGTTGTAAGAATGGAGTAAAAACTGCAATATGGCAAAATAAGAACAGGAATTTAAAGATCAAGTTATATGAAAGAAATCCTATGTGATTAGTATACTATATGATAGTATTAGCCCCCACATTTTAGTATGTGTAGCAAGTCTGACTCTAGACAAACTGAACAGATTCTCCAGTTCCTAACCGCACTATTCTTTGCTAGCCAGTACAGTCATTTTCAGGATTTACTGGATCTGCATTGAGCTCAGTTCTTCAGCGTGCTGCCATTTTGACAAGAAAGCAGCTGAGTCAGCAGCTCACCACAGGACCATGCAAGGACTGATCGCAGACAGGCGTCTGACTGCACTCAGAGCCCTCCCAGCAATGTCCTGCTCCTCCAGAAGCACACCGGTTATACGCACACAGCTCAGCACAAACAACGCAGCTAAAATCACTGCCTATGGACTTCCAGAGTATCTACAAAGCATCTATAAGCAGCAGTTTCATCCTTACGGATGGAAGAAAATGTTTTCATATTTGTACATTCCTCTTCATGTAAGAGGATAATATATTTGCTGGAATATTGTTAAATACTGCATGCAGGAGTCCTTAATATTTAAAATCTGTAACTTTTTTATTTCATTTTTGTTTAAAGGCTTCTGATACTGCTAACAGTCAAAACAACGCAGTCATTTTCCTTTCTGTGTTCCCACATACCTTCTACAAAAGACAAGTCATACGTAAATTTATTTTGTAGTTTGGGAATGTGCTAAATAACTACTAACAAAAATGTATTATTTAGCTCCAGGCAATCTTGCTGCATTAGAATTAAATTGTAACTATGTGTTCTTTTAGTGGTGGCAAGATTCACTGGGCTGATGTCAGCATCATTTTGCATGCCATTATCAGAGTCCCCGCAGGAAGTTTATGGTTGGACCTTGTCCCTTGGAAGAATTTGTTTACAGTCTGGTGAAAGGATCACTTTTCTTTGGGCATGACACCATAGGAAATATCTTGCTTATTCTAGAAAGCCAGTAGCATTTTAGTATTGTTCAAAGCTATTCCCTTACTAAAGGGTTATGACATTCCCATTTCTCTTGGAAATTTTATGATCATGTACCACTTGAGCACCAATTCACAGCTGTGCATATTAACTTCAGAGAGAACACCAGTAAGCAGAATATTCCTTTGAGTGCTTGCCAAAGAGCCATGTGACATGCACCCAGATCTGGTGTTCAAGGTTGTGGGTTTGAGGTGTTGGGGTTTTTTTTTGTTGTTGTTTTGTTTTTTTTAAATTCTCCTTTTTGCAGAAACACCAATGAAAGTGTAACAAGAGACCAGAGAAGTGTGAATCCCAGCTGCTATGCTCCTTGGATGGAGACCAGAAATGTCAGCACTCTGCACACTTTTACTAAAAGGCAGAAGAGACTGAAGAAATATGAGGACTGAACCATAGTGTTGTTTATTTTTCATGATTAGTGACACTGAAGTTACAATGTATAGAATTTGCCACACTGCAGGCACTATCAAATCATACTGGAAATATCCATCTTGTGTCGTTTTTTCCAAGGAGGAAGAGCCCACAGCCTCAGCCATTTTGGCAGAATCTTTCCACAACATCCTACTCCATCTGTGAGTATTAGCACCACTGTTAGTAATTAGCCCTAAATTAGTAGTTTCTAGTGCTAATTGAGTATATATAAAAGACACACACTTCCCTGATGCCATACTCCATACATACTTTACTGATGCCATCCTCCTTTTTAGTCTCTCTTAATGGCAGTATTTAAGATGGAAATATTTTAACAATGCATTCAAAACACATCACAAACTAAATATTCATGAAATCAAACAAATACTCCCAAAGAATATCCTCATATAGATTCATAGCAAAGGACAGTTTGCTTTCAGTGCCTGGCAATGTACCTTTTCTGCAAGCAAAGTACTGCTTGGACCGTCTTTGATGCAGCCTTGGCTTAGCCACAGTCTCTCTCCCCATTTTCCCTAGTGTCTTAGTTTCTAGCTGAAACAGAAGTTATTTTTTCTCCTAGTGTCTGGTATGGAGCTGTGTTTTGGTTCTAGGAAAAAAAAAAAAAAAAGCAGATAACACAGAGATTGTTTATACTTGTTGCCTGGCAGTGTTAAACACAGCCAAGGACTTATCAGTCTCTCAGCTTCTTGTATTGCACTGCCAGAAAACAGATTGCGGGGGGCACAGGGAGCTGGGATGGGACAGGAACAGGGCAGCTGACCCAAACTGACCAAAGGGATATTCCATACCATTTCACATCACCTAATACAAGGAATGGGAGTTAGCTGGGGAGGGGCCACTGCTCGCGGACTGGGTGGGCATCAGTCAGTGGGTGGTGAGCAATGGCTTTGTATCACTCTATGTATAATTACTGCTATTTCTATTTTTTCCTGTCTTAGTAAATAGTTTTTATCTTAATCAACAAGTTCTACTTTATTTTCTCCTAATACTCTCCCTCATCCCACTGGAGGTGCAGCGGTGAGCGAACGACTGTGTGGTACTATCTACTGGGTAAAAACCACAACACCTAGGTTTGCCTTTACACACACTGATCCCCAAAGCTCTTTGGTTTGAGTTTGCCATAAAACCAAAGCAGCCAAATTTTGCTCTAATGGAAGAATGTAACCCTTTATGGATACTGAGACAAAATCAAAGTTCATGAATCCAAAGTAAAAGGCTTAATGAGTTATAGAGCAGAAAAAGATCAGGTTTCAACCAGAAATTCACGAAGTTCCTTCACCGTATTCAACTTAGAATTATCACTCAATTCTCAATTAGACAGTCAAATACAATACTTCCAGACAATGTGAATCTCATGTCAAAGTAAAAGTAAGGATCACCCTCCTACCTAGGGTCACATAATATAACAGATGGCATAAAACTTTAGCTCATCAAATATTACAATAAATCCTTATATTCTACAAGCCCATTCCGTGGAAAATGCCTGTAAACAGTACAATATATTACTGAACTGCTTTAGTCAGAGGCAGGTGAGACTACCATTACTTGAGAAGTTAAGTTCTTGCATTTTAAAGTTATTTTTTCCCAATATCAGCAGGCCAAGCTCATACTGACTGCTAGTAGAAAACACACAAAAAGCAATAGTCACAATATTTAGTGTTCTGCTACCAGGCTTTTTAGGATTTTGATAAGTACGCAGTCAGTATGTTTTGCATTTTAGTCAAATGCACATTTTTGCTAGTACTAATATTAAAACTACCTGAAGCAGATGGGAATACAATCATCCCCCTAATCATTATATACAGTCAAATAAAGGGAACACATTGCCATCCTGATCATGCCTTCAGCCTCCAACTACAAATGCCCTACTCTTACCTGGACCAATATTCAGCCAGTCACCACTGAAAACACTGCCAAGCAACAGGTAAGTGAAAAGATGAAGACACAAAATTGTTTAAGGTAAATATTGATCAAATAATAATTACATTACTATTTTATATTTTTAAAGTTGAGCCAAAAACAGTTAATGTAATTAAGTCCATTCTATTCTCTATTTTACCAAGTTCTTCGGCAAAGGCAAATTTGGTCCCTTATATCCTCAGTAGATTACACACCTGATTTTAGCTTCATTAACATATACAACTTTACAAATGGAAACAGTGTAGACAGCAGAGCTTGATCTCTAGTTTACTTTCCTGTTTGGATTTAAACAGAGCCATCAAGGCCTAACAGAGAGATCCCTACAAATTTGTGACATACAGCAAGCATTACTAATGATTAAAGCTGCATATAAGCTCTAGACCATTTCTGACTTTTAGTACAAAGGCTCAAATTCATCTGCTCTTGCCATCCATTTAAGTAAGCCCAGGTCTTCAGCTTTATTCAGCAAATGAACAAACATAAATAAAATTTAGGTACAATGAAAGCAGTAGCAAAGCACCGTCCAGCTACTGCTAGAAAAAAGACTCAAGTGAGGAGAGAGGAAAAAAGAAAATGGAAAACAATAAAATGGAAGGAAGGTTTGACAACTTCATTAGGAAAAAGCATTTCAGAATCAACTGAAAAAGGAAACATGAGACAGCCAGCAGTGTTCTCTGTGGAGATGAGGGGACCAGTCCCATTGCTCCATGTAGCAGAGCCTGTAAACAATGTAAAGAAAAACCCTATGTCACCAGTGACAAGACTTCAGGTATTGCCACCTTCTAGGTGACAATGTTCCAGGCAGCCAAACTGATACAAATTAAACTATTAATAGGAGGCACTGATCACTCAGATCGTCCAGCCACAGATCTTCTGGAAATAAGATTTTCCAAAGTCAGAATACATTAAAACACACACCCTACAAAAAAGGAAAACCTGCTCAAATTCCAAGGATGAAAAGAAGTAATCAGCTCTAGGGAGCTGAGCAGCAGGGACACTGCTTTCCCACTTTCACTCTTGACTAGGCAAAGAGATCAGTATGCACCAGGGATACAAGCTCAACTGTAGTCCACAACAACAGGTCCTGCAACATCTGCTTTTGAACATTTTCTCCTCTCTCACGCTTTTGGAGAGGCTGCAGCTGCTCAGACTTCATGGTGCAAACCAGTAGGAGTAATCAGATCTTCTTACCTCTCCACCCTAAAAAAGGTTGCAACTTAAACTCAAATATCTTAAATATATGTCACATTTGATTTTCTTAAGTGATTAGTATATTACTAATCAAATTGAGAAGCTGATTAGCAAATTGAATATCTGATTAGCTCCTTCCATAATGCAAAGAATTAGATATTAATCAAAGCTTGTAAGAAGATAAGCACCACCATCCTCACACTCAAACCAAGCACCTGCATTTCACAAGGGGAAAAATAATGATTACTAAAACCAATGAACTGAAGCTCTGTGATTAGTTCCAGGCACTTTTTTCCCCGCATCTAATCAAGGTAATTATAAAATAAATCTTCAAACATGCTGTATTTAACAAAGAAGGCCTGATATATTTGTGCTTCATAAAGGCTGCTCCCTCCCCACTCCTCCAGCCAGCTAGCATTTTATTCTGCCAGATGATCTACCACTACAAAATTCCATTCCAACAGCTGCTAACTGCCTTACCGATCTTGGCATCAACAAGTCACTTACACGGTCTTACCAGCACTGAGCTTGTTCCACAGACTAAATAAGATGGTTCAGTGGCTTAAAAATATTAAAAAAAAAAGGGGGGGGGGGAGCATCTGCTGAAGTCAAAACAAATTCTTGGCAGAACTCAGTAAGAGGACAGCTTTCAGCTGATTAGCTGTGCCCTCATAATTAAAAGAGTCATCACAGTCATGGGAATTATTTCAAGCTGTTTTACAAGTTAGATTCATCAGTAACAAATTTAAAATACACTCTACCCAGACTAGTCCCAATGCAGGTCTACATTGTGCACATATGCACAATTGTCATACAATTTCATTTTTTTCTTGTTTTTTATAATTGACAAGCCAGTATCTGTCTACGCTAAATCTTTTTATTTCTGCAGTATTATTTTATCAAAACTATAAACAAAAGATTTTTTTTATTCATAGGTTTTTTATTCCTTAAGTGCTTCCAAGTAAGTATACTGTAGTTGTTTCTTGCTCGTCATATGATTTTTTCCAAAGAAAATTATAGTTTATTTGGTACAAATGATACCATGGTATAAGTTCCAAGATAAAAATTCATACTCAGATAAGAATTTAAAAACTTAATTCTTCTTTGTCTACATCCAGCCAATGCATTTTGACCACCTTTATCATCAGCTCCTGCATCTGTTACTGGTTAAAAGACAGTAACCACTGCTAATGTGCAGCGCTAACATACGAGACACACACCGCTGCGTGCCTCCCATCAAAGAGATCCAAAGGAATCCATTTTAAATCCCAACAATGAGCTATCAAAGGAAACAAATGTTGATTCTCAAACTTTTCCTACAGTTATTATCAAGATTAAAATCTTGATTGCACCATTTTCTTCTCCAATTGCTCTCTCTTCTTTACTTCCCCTTAATGGTAGGAACAGTTAAACCCATGAATAGGGGATCACTAATCAATTTTCTGGTAAAAGGGCATAAGAACATTTGTTTCTGAATGACTCAAAGCATTACTGTGAGAATTTTTATAAAATATATATCGATTAGACTCTTAAGTTGGGGTGGCAGAATCCTTTCGATTTTGATGACAAAAACAAAAGATTCACTAGGAAGCAGTCAGCTAACACCATAACAAGAATTACTGCATTTGTATTCAACTTTGACAGTAACAGCAGATCTGAACACAGGTCTGTTGACTTCTAAATGATACTTTTAAGTTTAATACATAATTTCATATGTAAGGCATTTGAAAAAAAGTCAAAATCGCTGTCCAATTATCAGAATAACAAACTTCTAAACATAGTATCAGTATCTGGCTTTTTCTTTAGGCATGAAATTATTACATTTTGCTTTTGAAAGAAACAGAAGTTTGAAAGTCTGTTGCAAAAGGAGAAAAAAAAGGAAAAAAATGCCATCCAAATGGTGTCTATCACTTTTTAAACATGTTACACGTGCAGCATCAAAATCTATAGCTACATATACACAGGCTGTGCAGTGACTCAAGGACAGAATCTGCAATTTTCGGCACCAAAATACTGAAGTCTTTACTGCAAGGACAAAATAAATAGCTCATCATCCACTGGTGATGAATAAGAATGCATACTCACCATTCATGTATTTATACACTGTTATATAATAGCAAAAATGCACTATTATATAGAGATACAAATATGGAACTCTTCAAATACGGTTATTTTCACATGCATACTGGCAATATTCTTATGTTATATAATAAGGCTGTAGCAACTTCTGCATTTTGCCTTCCTAAATTTGCCTGGATTAGTTTTGTGACCTACTATAGGGAACCAGCTTTAGCAGGAGGGTTGGACTTGATGATCTCCAGAGTCCCTTTCAACCCTTGCAATTCTGTGATTCCTAAAGCAAAGTACTGTGGAAGGGCTGCACATAAGAATTCTGAAGGAAACTGGAACAGTTGGTGAGATACCGCAAGTCAAATTGACCAGAAGCATAAAGAAGCTCATGGGGAGCAGAAAATGCGAGATTTCTCCACTACCTTTTTCTATTACAAAACAGTTAAACGGTATTTCAGTATCTGTACTAATAAAACACAGAAGGACATCTAATAAAGACAAGGACATCTCCACTTACTGCCACAGAGCAGTGAACATGTTGCATTCTCTAAGATGGTCCACAGCAGGTTACACACTTACTGACACCTCCCCAAACACTTAATGTACTTGGCTTGGCTTTGATGCAATGCCTCCCAGACGTTCTGTTAAAACTGCATCTTTAAGCCAGCTGCTCCTGCTGTGCAAAGTAGCCCAAATGATGACTGGTATCCCACTGGGGCTCTCAGAAAAGCAAATTTTCCACCTCAGAAGGCTACTCCTTTGAGAAGATTTTAAGTAAATATACCTCAAAGTTATTTCACAGCTATACATATTCCTCAACTCCAGGTGAAAACTAAGACACCAGAACAGGCTTATATAAGAGCATAGCCTTGGTATCCAGCTGTGCTATAAAAAGCAGGCTTTTGCTTGGCTCCAAAAAAAATGAGAGGGAGAGAGTGCAAACAATTACTACTACACATTTAAAAGCCTTTCAAAAGCTTTGGTTTATGTTTAAGAGAAGAGAAGATGATTAGCATGCCTCCTGATAGCAATGCAAACTTCACAGAGCTTTTGCATAGGAATTTTGAACACTAAAGTCTTTGAGTGAAGCTCAGTTTTTTCGTCCTTTCCCAATGAAGAACAACATACATGTTGGGAGAAGAAGCTGCCTCTTACTTTCTTATTTTTCTCCTCTAATAAACAAAATTTGCTAAACTCACAGGAGTTAGAACAGCCAGTCTGGATACCTGTTAGGTATCTACCTCCAGGGTAGACTCCTCATGGGCCACACAACCTCAAATCATCATCCTAAATATCATCCTAAATATTTAACAAAGAGATGCAGGTGACACGAAGGGCAATTAAAAAAAAAAAAAAAAAAAAAACTGCTCTCGGAAATTCATTCAGAGAAACACAAGCAGGTGTCATTCCCATAACTGCACCCCATTGTTCCTTGAAACCTGGAATTTGCTTCACTACACAATCCTCACTGCCCTCTGGCCTTTTTATTCATTCATTTCAAGAAAAATTGAGGTAGATTTCCAGCTCCAATGCATTAAAACCACTGCAAGGCAGCCTTCTGAGCAGGCAGCCTGCAACACCTTATGAATTGTTTCAGTATCTTAGTCTAAAATGTAGAGATAACAACGTTAACATCAGCACTGTTAATCGCCCATCATTTCTGCAGCATTAGGCTTACCCTAATACTCCCAGTGTGTTTCTAACATTCCCTATGTGCCAGAAACCCCATTTTCTTCCAAAAGCTCCAAACTTAGCCTT
This sequence comes from Penelope pileata, assembly GCA_013396635.1. Lineage (NCBI taxonomy): Eukaryota > Metazoa > Chordata > Aves > Galliformes > Cracidae > Penelope > Penelope pileata. The sequence continues at coordinate 1,300,902 of WBMW01001482.1, read as the reverse complement.
GTCAGTGCCTATGTTACACATAGGAATTATCAATAGAAAACCTTTCAATAAAACATTATGCCTGAAAATGAATGGGGAACAGAAAATAAGCTTTGATTTCAGAATAGGTAACAGTATTTATGTGTGGTTTTATTCTCATTTTGATTATTTAATTAAAACATACAATTAAATAAATATAGCAGCTGCAATACAATCTCCAGTCTGCCAAACAACGTGCTGCATAACCATATTTCAACACATACCCCTGATCAAGAGATTTCAGCTACATCAAGAACACTGAAGTACCAAAGGATCAAAAAAAAAGCACTTGTATTTTTAATATAACTTAACAAGAAAATTAATACCTACATATAAGAGAAAAGATCTAATTGGAGCTCTCGTCAAGTGATGGATTGCAGACAGACATCAGCTGTTGCATGCTCTGGTGTGGCTGACACCAGGGGTCCTCAGATAGGCAGTAAATGGCCTGAACAGCCTCACCTGGCATCTTCTTCTATTCCCTCCACCCCGCCCCCCCCAACCTCTCTGCTTCAGGATGGAGTAAGCCTAGCAAATAAGGTTCTCAAGTGCCAAAGAACGTCTAAGAAGAAATGTGAATTTCTACAGCCATAAGATCAAAGAAAAAAGAAGCTCTTGTTAGACCAAAATTAAGACACAAAGCAGTAGTGCTTTCTTACACCTTAGTCATCTTTGCACGGA
>WBMW01001482.1:1278231-1294402 GCA_013396635.1 Penelope pileata | reverse complement strand
AAAAAAAAACAGGAAAAAAAGAGAGCCGTCACATTTAAATGTCAGACCAAGAAGAAGTTAGCTAAAACATTCCATTACAGAAATTAAAATGTAATTCAGTTTTGGAAAGCATAGAGAAGTCTCAAAAGATTAATAATGGGAGGTTAAGTGTACCATTTTTCACTACAAATAATACTTCAGCAACATAAAGCAAATAATATTGCTATGAGAAATCCACTGTAATAGAATATTAAAGTCAGCTGCAAAGTGCAACTAATTCAGACAGTAAAATGGATATTTTAATGGCATTTTATTTTGAATACAGGTTGTCAGATTCCTGAAACCCTGAGAATAACCAGCTTTCTCACCACCTCTTTTCTACACTTCAATTTAGTCACCTGAACAGTATCACTGAAACCAGTGGGCCTTCCCCCAGTGGTTTTTTTGGCAAGCCATCAGTCCCTGAGTGTATCCCAGAGGCCCGGGCACAAACACTGTTTCAGAATCAGTCATTTTTCAAGGGAAAAGCAGAAAAAAAAATTAGATGGATTTTGGCAGGGTTAAAGCAAGTTTCTCTTCCCTCATCTTCTTTACGTTTGCCTACAATAGGATAAGAACATCATTATCTTTTGCTTGTCCCTGTTTGACTCTGCTGCAGAGGATGGGACTTGACCCCAAACTGCCAAAAGGGCAGGTGAAATGTGCCTCTCCGTAACTCATCTGTCTTTACAACCTTCAAATACCTTCACAATCTCCAGCTACCGAACAGTTGAGACAAGGACAAGCAATAAGAGTACGCTAAGAACAGCTGAAGTAGCATTTGCAGATACTATCTTTTCTTAAGTCGGCAGATACAGAGATACTTAGGGAAACTGAAGCTCTTTGACACCCAGATCCTCCATCAGACTTGAAAAAAAAGAGCAAGTATCATGCTAAGTAAAAATCTGAAAATAATTAGTTAATGTAATTAGGTTGGTTCTAGAACAATTAGACAATCTTATGACAAAGGGAGCTAAGTATCTGCAGAGAACAATGAGCTTTTGGAGGGATAAGAATCAGGAATTCTCAATACATTTCCCAAGCAGGAGAAATAAATACTTAGCACCTAGAGAACAGTTGAGAGTTATAAAGGCATGTTTCTCAGGAAAAATGATAATCTACTGTAACATCAATGTCTCCACAGCAATTATCATCCAATGGGATTTTACTTTTAGCTCCTACATTCATTTTTAAAGGTCTTTTTTTTCAGTTTCTCTTGAAGACCACGACTATGAAAGCAGGGAGATTTGTGGAGTTTTTTGTTTTTGTTTTTAAACAAAATGTTCCCTTTCTCAGTTATTTTGTGCATTAGTAATTTTCTGTGCAAGTTTATTCTGATGTGGACTACTAACTCTGAGTTCTCCCACACCAATAGCACTCGATGCACCGCATAAAGCATACTATATGCTGAAACTTGTATGTATAGAATTAAAAGAAAACAATGAGTCTATTGCAAGAGTCCATGTATGACTGCAGATGCAGAAACATATTACAATGTTAGTCCAAAAAAGGTTTTCATTTTAGTTTGTAGAAATTGGGAAACAGGAGGCTGACTTAAGACTGATGGAAATAAAAGAGATGAAAAAGTAGCAAAAGAACTGTCTGTCTTAGAAGACCAGGTAGTCAATGATACATTGTGTGTGCAAACAGCATATAACAATATCCAAAAAAAAGCAAACAAACAAAGTCATACCACATAGCTTCTTTCTTGTAAACACAATACGTATATTGGTCAGGTTCCTCTTTTGAAGACATGATCTTTGCTTCCTAAGGGTCACTCTTAATCTGGTGACATAGATGTTATGTCCCCTCAGATCACATATAGATAAATTTGACAGCCTCAGCTTTCTAATGGTCTAACAATATGTAATAAAACATGACAAAACAACTGGCACAAAAGTCCTCAAAGCTAAATCCAAAATTTATCATATTACATTATTATACTATTATAGTATAATTATACTACATGCATATTATATTACATGCAGCCGGAACAAGTTATTATACTACGTTATACTATTAACTTATTATAATATATTATAATACTACAGAACACGATACTGTACTACGTGCAGCCAGGACAACTTTCATAGCGTGGTAGATAAAATGGCACGAGTAAGTGGCAATAGCCGTATATTTGTATACATCAGAAACACTGTATAGCGAGCATACATCACAAAAAAGCAAAAATATTCTGAGTTCGTACTTTTCCTCCTCTACATGTAAATTAGAATTTTAATAACTTTTCATTCAGAGAAGTATGTTTACAATGGCTAGCAATTTTTAAAAAGTAGTCAAACAATGAGAAGAACTTGTACACTACCCTAATTCTATCATTTAGATTTCTGACATCCTTTAGTGCTACAAAGTCCTTCTATTTAATGAACGTAGAAAATAATACTGATATGAAAGATGCTTCTCTTTTTTAAAGTATCATCCTGGAAAACACACTTCACTGCTTTAATACTTTAATGATAGATACAAGTGATACAAGTGTTTTGGCAGTTATTCATAACTATTTTCATGAGGATGACCATATTGTTTCATTGTTGAGAAACTCCTGGGTTTAAAATGTATAGCTAAACTCCTAACTTCATCAGGGCAAACATTCTACCAAGTCACGGATTCTCCAAAACACAGAGATAATATGTCATGTTCAATGGCACACATACATCATACCCAAAAACCAACCAAGCAAAACTACATATAAGTTACAAAGCAGAAAAAATAGAATATGCAAGCTCTTCACAGAATGCAGAATAGTTATAAAACCCACTCACCCCCAATAATTTTAAAGCAGAAATTTATCACTTCAACACTTCCAACTAAATAAAATATTTTATATTCTCAAATCAAAAAGTGTAGTGTTTATTGCAGGGAAGCTATGAACATACAGGCCGTGCACCTACAATCTTTCCTCAGATTTGCATGCCTAATGGTCTATTCTTGTGATTGACAGCTCTGATACTCTCAGCTGAATGCTGATTTTAACAAAACCTCATTCTCCAAAAGGAGACAGAACATTTGTGCCACAATTATTTTGTCCTAATTATAAATTTCAGCATGGAAGGGCCTCTCCTTTTCTCCTCTATCCTCAAAATACTTTTAAATAGAAACACCAAACTCTTTAACACAATTTGGTCCGCTGATTTTGAGTAAGTTTTGAAAAAAAGGTATTTTCTTGAGCTTAAGTGAAGTGGATAGGCCACTTTGAATAAAATATCCCTTGGACAATTTCTATAATAGAGGACTCTTTTCAGATCAATGAGCCCTTGCCAAAATCTAAGATTACAGAGACTGTGAGATTATTGTCAACCATACACACACAACAAAGACATGACTTCCAAAATTCAGTACTGCAGAATTTAGTCTGTCTGTGCACTGGTTTTGCAAGACAAACTTCAAAATAGCTGCAAAGGGGGCAAAAACACCAGGGTTTCAGTAATAGGGGGCCACAGCACTGCAGAAACCAGCAGAAATCGCCCACCACTCTGAGCACTACCACCAGCCCCAAAGTCCCAGCCCACGTGGAAACCTTAAATTGAGGCTAGAGAAAGGTGTTGACATGGATTTTTTTCTCATTAATGCCCAAATCCATGATCAGAAGTGTCTGTTAGTTGGTTAAAAATTAAATTCAGCTAAGATGCTCAAGTCCAGACTGTTTTGCCTACAACAAGCTGCAATACCAAGCTGACTATGGGATTATTTCTGAAGGCTTCACACTAAGTAGAAAAATAATAGGCTTTAGCCTTCTTGTCTCAGTATTTGTATAGAACACCACTGGTGCAATTATGGCAGTAGTATATTTAATAGCTTGGCTAAATACAAACAGATAATAGCAACATACAGCTAGGTTATCCTTTAGCATATGTCTGAGCTAAATAGCATTGACAGAAGTTCATCAAAATACATTTGCCCAGACTAACCAGCACTTGATCTGTATTGTTACCCTATTCAGGAGCATGGTCATTGTAATTATTTCGGGCACTAATCACAGCATCTCTACTTCATTTCAGATATTCACAGATATTAACTGTGTTTTCCTCTAGTAGACTGTGTCACAAACACATGAATTCACAACAGGAAAGTAAAAGACAGAAATTCCTACCTTACGAGCCTGAAAAGCCTTGTCATTTTCTGAGGGTGGGGTGGAATATTTACTTTAAGGTTCAAACCACATTTCAAGCAACAGTGAACTGAACCTGTAATTTATTGCTTTCTTTTCAATGACCTAATTCTAGCTCATAGATGCTTCATATTTATTGGTAAAAATTGTCACACTCCTTGGTAGCTGATATGATTAAGTCCAAAAGATTGTAGTTCTTAGCTCTCTAAATAGGTCAAATAATTTGAAATAGTTTAGTGCATTCAGTATTTTTATATTTACAAATTTTCCCACTAAAAGATTTATTATATTCTTTTATTATTTTGAAGGATAGGGAAACAAAAAAAACTAAACAAACAAAAAATAAAGCATTATGGATTCTGTGGGGAAAACACTTGTTCTCGAATCCAAAATACCAGCCATGCTGGTCTTAATGACACACGTCAATCAACTTAATGCATTAACTGAAGGATTATAACTAGTATAGTAACTTGTAACGCACAAATATGCAAGGTTGCCACTTTTAATGACTTTTTCTCTAAATTTTATACATTTTTAAGTGCTTCTTTTCTGACAATTCATTATATTATGCCTAAACACTAGCTTATTAAAGAAGCAGACAGTTAACACGTTTCATTATAATTAGGATACTTTTATTCGAAAAGTTACATGCATATATATGTATCTTAGGTGTGTGGCAAAAAATACAACAGGAGTATAAAATGATGTGTATGATAATACTAATATCCAGGGGTTGAGGCTATGTATCCACAAAATACTTTTTTTAATTACAATACAGACTTCTTCAAAATCAGATTATAATACATCAACTTTCAAGACAGCCTACAACATAGGAAAGTCTTTTCCACCCAGCACTGCAGTGCTCAAATGAAATGCTGAGACTTGGGACAAGTGTGAAAACTTTAGCGTGGCACTCAACTAACAATCTCAATTTCTTGCAAATCAGTACCATTCCAACATACATCCAATTACTGGCCATCATTAACACAGTTAAATAGCTTGTATTCTTCACTAACATGCAAACTTATTGTGTTTTATGAGCTAGGAAACATGAGAACAACAAGGAACTCCATGGGAGTTAAGAATCAAAAAGTTTATTTTTCAAAAGTTTTCCTAGACCAGTTTCATCAGTTGTCCATACATAGAGGTTTTGATCCGCTGGAAGGGGTTAATTGGTGAAATTAACATTCTAAATCTGTTACCATCAGTGGGAACACAAATGAAAACTTTCTAGGGAAAATGCATTCATTTGAAAAGATTTTCAGTATCAGTTCATTAACATGGGAGCTATTTCTTATGGTATTCAGTTCCTACTGATCTACTGCTAAATGGCAGTGTTCTGATACATCTATTCCCATCGCTGATCTCACAGAGGAAACAGCCTCTGCCTATCTTTTCCAGTTTCGTTTGAATACTAACAGTATTCATTAGCCTGTTGAGTATACTTCTAAGCCAAGAGAAAGGAAATTCCGGTCTTCCCCACTTCACCGCCTAGCTAAATGTCATACACTAATGTGAAAGAACAGAGAGCACTGTGGGGCTCATCTAGGCCAGTCTCTCAAAACTCAGCTCACTTCAATGAGAGAGAACTAGCACGGCTGAACTAACTAGTAACTTGTAAGACTAAAAGACAACTGGAAGTGACAAAGCTGGATGTCGTGAGCAAGAGCTGCTTCGGTAACTCATGCCTGCTGTGATTTTTTCATCATACATGCAATTATATCTGAAATCCCTTTAGTTCGGAGATTGGAGGAGAGGGGTTGAATAGCTTTTATGGATGTTACAAACAACCAAAAAGGGTGTTTCTAGAAGGATGTCCAGATGGTAGGTGAATCTGGGTCAGCATAGCATCATGTGTTCCCAGTTGGAAGCTAGACAATAGAAGGCAAGAAAAATGACTCCATATTATAAGGAGATGAACGGTCTGCCTTTGCAGACGGAATTTATTAAGAATTGATTTTATTAGGAGCCTGAATTTCAGATAGATGTTTTTCACATTAAAAAAATATATATATTAATTGAATGTAAACAACAAAACTTAAAACCAAAATGCAGCTGACGGTGTGACTTAGTGTAAATAGGTTAAATGTTAGTGTAAATAAGTTCATAAATTGTGAAGTCAAAGGACAGAAACCATACTCCATTTCCTATCTGGCCAAATGCTGCAGGACAGCTGTGAGAGTTCAGTGGTCTCTAACTGGCCTCCTGTCCTCATGACAGAGCACAGTGCTTGGTTTTCTGCGGATGTTCATTATTGATACAGCACTCTCCTGAAGAGGTGTTTATTTCTGTGTTTGTCCAGATGCCATTCCTTTATGATCTTTCTTTTTCCAGGTACTTCTCTCTACCAACATTTCTTGGCCTTCTGCTGGCATTTACTCTAGAGATCAAGCCCGCATTCTCCTTTCAGTGATATCTCAGATCCTCAACAGCTATTTAAGACTTTCTCCATAATGGCCATGTTACCTTGAACTTTTTAAAGACACTCTACACAAAACTACAGTTTCAATAAAAGTTTCCATACAAACATCAATAAATTGTGGAGGTTTACCTCCTCCTGTAAGGCACCTGAATGCCATTCCTATCTCAGATTACTATCACATGGGTGATCACAAAGCCTTTGCTTATAGAGCCCTTGTCCAATAACTGACATTCTAGATAGATAGAGTAGGTAACAGAGTCAGTAATACAATGCATAACTCCACAGACTATCAGCAAGTTACCTTGAGGCATGGCTTCAAGAGGGTTAAATTGCAAAGACCTGCAAAAAAAGCTGGGAAAGGAAAATAAGGCATAAACACTGCCTACTACTTACAGTCATTAGTCAGACAGTGCTGAAGAAGCCCAAGTGAATTGACCTTCTGGCTGCCTGTCCTACATTTGCTTCCCAACCATTAATTCCCATTCCCTGTCCAACACATCCACAGACCAGTAGGAAAACAGGACACCTTACTTCCTATGAGCACCTTTATCTGCAGTTTCATCAATTCGCCACTCAGCCCTTCTCAGAAATATCTAATACCAGCAAAGGTAGTCACAAAACGCTGGCCAGGGTCACCTTGTTTCGCACTTTCAGTTTTGTTTCCATCTGCATCAAACTCGGTAAACTACCCCAGCCTAGGCTTTTACTTTGATCATCATTAACAAAATTCACTCTGCTTTGTAAATGCAAGTAAATCAAAGTTGTATAGTGAATACAACCTGAATCCAACAAAATCACATAGCCTTCAAACACTTTGAAGGCAAGCCTACAATTTAGCCTGGACTTTAGATAAACTCTGATTTCTAAGTTTGCACTCCTCTATGCCTGGGGACTAGTGACACCCATTTACGCCATCGTCTTTATCGGAAGGCCTTGCAACTGTGACAGAGACCATGAGCTCCTTCCAGTGGCACAACTAGCATCAGACAATGGGAGAAAAAGACACCTGGCTCAGATTTGGCTCTGGAACACAATCAACTTATTGCATCTGAGACACAGATGTTTTGAGGCAATGTGAGGGCGAAGCACATTATCACATCAGCTCACTCTTAGCCCACTACTTTTTCAAACAGCACAGGCGTGGTCTATCAGACAGCAGGGCCAGCAACAGCAGAAGTCTCCTCCTTTATTCCTGTAGTCCTACAGTCCTCCAAGCCACTTTCTTCACTCGTTTGTTTTGAAGTAGTCTTGATCTTTTTTCTGAATTTCTCCATTCATGATGCCAGATATGCCCAGAATTTTGCATTTCACTGTTCACATTGCTCGGATACATCTTCTGTCTCTGAAGAGAGTCCAGGACCCTGGACACACATACATATATACACATACAAACATTGCATACGGGCTTGAAATAGCTTATCCACTAAAACAAAGTTATTCAGAGAAAACCCTGTTGCTTAAAGAAAGTCTTAACAAAATTTAGCCTATTCAATTAAAGATAGAGGTCCAAATAAGCCTTTAAGATATGACTTCTTCAATTCACTGCTGAATTTCTCTTCAGTTAAAATTAGTTTAATTTAGTCAAGGTCAAAAAGGAAATTTAATGCATGTTCCTATGTTGAATCTGTTTGTTTTAATTACACTGTGGTAATTTAATTTTTAAAAACTAGAACTGTACAAGACATCAACAAATCCCAACATGCTATCAAGCATATAATGCATTCACGGCAAAAATAAAACATTTCTTCTTTTAGACACAGTATCTACCTTGACTGTTACATCTAAGAGCATTAGGCAACAACTCAGGCAGAATGGTGTTTTTAATCTCCCTGGATCTTTTTAAGATCTTTTCCTCCAAATCTCTCTTATTGTTCTTCCCAAGGTCTAATAGCTAGGCATAATCTGTTCCTTCAAACTTTTTTTTCAGTCAATGTTTGCATGAAAAGTTGTAATTATAGGGAGAACTGACAGCATTGCCATTTGCTATCAGGAAGACTCCATTTTCACATGCTTAGAACTCTGACAAAATTTAATTGCAATTACATTTTATATTGTTCAATGTCTGTCTCATGTTATTTTTGTTATTGAAACAAGGCTTTGGAAAAAGTTATGCTCAGGAAATCTATAGTTTGCCCATGAATCTGGAAAAGATTACTGGATGTTAACAGCTCAGCAGACAGAGGCATAAGAAAACACAGGGGGCACCTGAAAAGTAAAGTTTCAAGAAGCCTGGGACTGCCTGGAGAAGGAAAGCCAGTCTCAGAACCAGGAAAAGCAGAACTAAGAACAGGGATGTAGCCACAAAAGACTGGAATGATGAGTCAAAAGGGGAGAGAATTGTTTATTTGCTCCACTTTGGGAAGTGATTTTTCCTTTTTAAATCAATAGTTAAAATTAACACGATTAAGCAAGGCATATAATGTACACTATAGCCAGAGGAGTGACTGACATTAGTGTGGTCAAGACAAAACTAGGAATTTGGGTTAAGAAGGCAGACAGGAGTCAAGGTTGAAAGAGATACAGGTTAGAGACATGGTTCTAGAAGGCCCACACTCAAGAAGAATCAAGCAGGCTTACTGACACGTCACTCTCCTGACAGCCATTGGCCACCTCTTCCTTTTCCACTGCTGTCCCAGAGGCAGAGGATGCCTCTTGCATGCCTGCAGCCTGCAGAAGTTGTTGTCAGGGCAGGCACATGACCGATTGCTAGCAGCTGACTATCTTCATTCCCCTTAATAACTTGCATGTGTTGCTAGGTGTATAGTATTGGCATGGACTGCAAAAGGCTATTGCAGACAAAAAAGAATCCAGTTCCTCTAACCAACTGCTAGTCCCCACACTGTACTACTATACAGCTTTCAAGTAATGTGAGTAGTCACACTGTAAGCTAGGGAATTGATTTTAACATTGGCCATTGGTCTCATAGGTAGCTCTGCTACCAGTTTCACGGTGCTCTTTAGAGACAGGATACTAATAAACACCACAGTGTGCATTTTTCACACCAGTGGCTGTTTTGGGGAATCTCCCAAAGTATCACAGTGTAGCTAACATAGCTCTGTTTCCACAGTGTTAGAACACTGACGTCCTTAGGATTCCCTGTGATCTTTTCTTAGGTTTCCCAGCCATCACTGTACTGCATTATCACTTCACTCCCAGAAATGCTAGCTTCTCTTTCTTCCTTTGATTTAGACAAACACACTGTCTGGTATTACCTAAAGACTTGCTACAGTCTAATACCACAGTGCTTCACTGCCTCTTCCCTGGGTTTCCCTTTTCTTGCAACATGAACATGACCAGCAACAATACAGTATCTAAGAGCTCCCTCAGTGCCTGTTTCAATTTCCTCCGAAACATCCCAAAAGCCATGCTAACTCCAAAGACATTCTTATTTACTGATATTTTCTAAGAAATTACAAAATGTTCTCATCCCTGCTGAGCAAACTTTATGCTGAAACTATATTCTCGTATTCACAGACACAAACACACAAAAAACCTTTCAGCCTAGACTGCTATACCCTCTTATCCTTGTCTTTAATAAGAGAAGAGACTCACCATCTGCTCACCACTAGTTTCTGTGTTAACTGGTTTATTGAAAGGAGCAGATCTTCTAAAGTTTTATGTTCCCTTATTAGGGGATCCTACTAAAATAGGTAGCTCAAATAGTTATTTTAATAACTCATCTAATTATTTGATCTTTACCTGGGAAAGTTGTTATCACTGTTTTCCTCCAGGCAAATATAAATTAGATAAATTCTATACACAAACTCGGAACAGTTTTACTGCAAGCATGAATTACATATCTCACAAATCATCATGTCTCTGTTTGGAGAGTTCTGAGTTTCCATAGGCACAGCATAGATACCAGAAGACTTCCAGTTCAGGATTCTCATTTGCTTCTTGGCTTCAATCAAGAGAAAATTAAACAGCACCTCTCTACTGCTTTACTCTGACTGCCATTAGGACTTTTGTCAAATACTTTTTTCAGCTGTTGAACTGGACTGATGGTTATTGTTGATCACTTCTTCCTCTGCTTTCTTTCAGCAATTAAATACTTTATCTTCTCCTCATCTCTTTTGAAATACACTGCACTCACCTTCATGCAGACTCAGCTGTAGAATGCCCTTTTGTCTTGAAGTAAAACCTCACTTACCCAGAAATAAAACCTTCCTCTACTTTTTTGTCTCTCTCTTAATCATATTCTTTGCTATAGCCCTCCTTATCAATGCTACATTATTTCATATTTTGTAATTCAAAAATATTCCACACTTGTAAAATTAAATCATTTACTCAAGAAACTACTGATAATTAGTTTTGCAAAGTGCCAACAACACTCAAGATTTATGCACACACACTTGGCCAAATGCTACCTTTCTCCAATATGTGCATCTCTTCCTAAACTCAAAAACCTACAAACTTGCTTAAGTAAATCCCTTGGTACCTGTTCCATTTTCCCAAATGCAGATAGTCCCTCTGAAGAGACTACCTATGCATTCCTGTATTTTTAAGTTATAAAATCCAGCTCATTACTCACTGCCAGGAAGACACATAGCTGTTTGAAAAAGTCAAGCTGTATTCTAGCACAGAGTTCTGCATATTCTTTTGTACAGCAAAAATTCTCCAAAAATCTCAGGAAATTCATTTTAGTTGACACAGTCTTTGCCCTCTTTCACCCGAAGTTGTAAAATTTCAAATTTCAAAAAAGATGATTAAAGGCCAAATCACAAAGAATGGTGGTAATCACTTTTGCCTGTATGTAGAATTAGTTGCAACTCATTCCCATTTCTTAAAATCAATTTCAACTTCATCTTCTTTGGCCAACTGGTAGAACTCAGAGTGCTGTCACCAGCAGTGCAGAGTCTAGGCAGAGGACTGCAGCTAGCAGTGTTCCCCGGGAGTCAGTAATGGGTCCACTCTTGTTCAACGTCTTCATCAATTACCTGGATGAATGGACGGGGTGCACCCTCAGCAAGTTTGCAGATGATACAAAGATGGGAGGAGTGGCTGATGCATCAGAAGGCTGTGCTGTGATTCAGCAAGACCTACAAAAGCTAGAAAGCTGGGCAGAGAGGAACCTTATGAAGTTCAACAAAGGCAAGTGCAGAGTCCTACACCGGGGGAGGAATAATCACATCAGTGCAGGTTAAGAGCTGACCTGATGGAAAGGAGTTCTGCAGAGGACCTAGGAGCCCTGGTGGTCAGCATGTTGGCCATGAGCCAGCAGTGTGCCCTTGTGGCCAAGAAGGCCAACAATATCCTGGGGTGCGTTAAAAAGAGCATTGCCAGCAGGTCAAGGGAGGTCATCCTCCCCCTCTACTCTGTGCCAGTGAGGTCACATTTGGAAACTGTCCACTTCTATGCTCACCAGTTCAAGAAAGACAGGGAACTACTGGAGGGAGTCCAGCAGAGTACTGCCAAGATAATTAGGTGCCTGGAGCATCTCCCTTATGAGGAAAGGCTGAGACCTGGGACAGTTCATCCTGGAGAAGACATGACTGAGAGGGGATCTCATCCAGTGTTACAAATATCTAGAGGGCAGGAGTCAAGTTTACAGGGCCAGGCTCTTCTCAATGGTGTGCAATGACAGAATAAGGGGTATTGGGGCATAAACTGGAACACAGGAATTGCCACACAAACATGAGGAAAAACTTTTTTGAGGGTTACAGAGCCCTGGAACAAGCTGCCCAGAGAGGTTGTGGAGACTCCTTCTCTGGAGATATTCAAAACCGACCCAAATTACTTCCTGCGTAGCCTACTCTAGGGAACCTGCATTAGCAGGGGCATTGGACTAGATGATCTTCAGAGGTCCCTTCCAACCCCTACAATTCTCTGATTCTGGCCAGACACACCACAATTCTCTCCTATCAGAAGGTTCTCTTTTGGCTCATGGGCAGTTGGATATTACTGTACGTTCATAGGACCAGCTCAGCCCAAGTTCACCTTCAATTATCACCATCTGTGTTTTTCTTCTCCCACTTCACACAACTTGTCTGTCAAGGCATACAAAATTAATTTTAAGTGCAGAAGAAGAAACATGCTCTCAAGCTGAAAAGCTTGCCAAAGGGAAAAGTAGCATTAATAAGGAAATCATAATGCTTATTTACTGTAGGGAACATTTCAATATCTTTCTCAAAGTTCAGTAATAACATATTCAGTGATAACTCACAGGAAAGACGAATGCAACAGTCAAGGAAAAGGATTTTTACCTTTTCTGAGTAAAAAAGACTCCGTATCGGGGCTGTGAATTGTTCTCATTCAGAACAAGAGTTCCAAGTAATCCTGCCACAACTATAGGTCCACCAGCACTGACCTCCCACTTGAGGAGGGCAATAATGCAGTCCTACAATAACCCATGCAGTCTGCAGTCACCTCATAACTCAGATTCTTCCTTTCTAACAGTGATTTCCACAGAATTCTCTAGGTCACATGTACTTAAAACGAGAAAAACACATCTACTCACAACTCCATCAGTGAAAACAGCAGCTTCAGGAGACAAAAGTCATTACTAGCACTTGTATTTTATCTTATCTGACTCAAGTTTGGTTTTGATTTGCATCGCTGGGGAGGTAGATTATTTAGAAGAGTTATTCTCTTCAATCTGTAGTTATACCAAAAAGGTTTACAATGTTTTTAAGATCAGTATCAGTTATCTCCCTGAAGTTATTGGCATAAAGCCAACAGAAAGCAACGAAAACAAAAATTAAAATTATGGTCCTACAATGCAGGTAAGCCTGTGGAAATATGGAATTTGTGGTCATTCAGGCAGACAATATGGACTCTCATTACAGTTGTGTGCATGCAATTTTCACAGACATGAAAAAAACAACATGAATTTTTTTAAGAAAATCAAATTCAGGACTGTATTTTAACAACAGATATTTTGTGTAAGTACAGGAATCCTTAGTGCACCAGAGAAAACTTGAATAGAAAAGTGGCAGGAATGCCCCATCCTAGAAAGAAGAAGCAAGAGAATAAGCAGAAGGGAAGACTGCATTTAAATTATTGCCGCTTACAGTGAAGTTTAGATTTTTCCTCCCATGACTGGTAACAGAAGGATTTGTGGCAAACAGGTTACGGTGGTGTAACATCACAATTCTAAGCAAGAATATAAAAATTGAAGTGGAGATGTGACAAGATAAAAATGTTCTAGCATCACAAACAACATTTTATTAAATGGGAAAGGACCGATAATATTTTACAGTTTGGATGTAACTGTTTAATTCCATAGGCTCAGATTACACTTACTGCAACCTAGGTACACACTTAAGTTTGTGTGTATCCCTAGCCTTCTATACTTTGAATATTCTTTATATATTGATTTGCAGCAAGATTTGAGTCTTAAAATTATCCATAGGATACCTTAGAAAGCAAAGAAGGATTTTTCCATTTTGATGGGAAGGAAAAGGACAAAGAGATACAGAATTTACACAGCTAAAATGTCATGTATACAACACAGTGAAAAAAAAGCATGACTAGACTTTTGATAAACATAGCTATTACACATATTTTCATTCATTTAACTGTAAGGTTTTTACTGACAGCATTAAACTCATTCAGGAATGGCTTTATTCAGGAATCAGAATGAGTATGCACACCACAAACATCTATTATTAGAGGTCTTCCTTGAAATTAGTATGTTACGAACCTCTGGGAAAAGAGAATAATTAATCAAGATGACATAAAATTGCTATCCAAAACATTTAGAAGTGGGTCAACAAATAAGCAAAGAAGATTTTTGCAAATGTTCTTGCCTTTTCCAGGAAAAAAAAAAAGCTTACTTGTGAACAGATGCACCTGAAACAGTCTGAAAGTAGGCAGTTTAAGCTTTAGTTATTCACACTTTGCAAATAAAATTTTTCCTCACTAGAGGAATAAGGAGAGAAATGACAGTTCTATCTTGACTTTCACATCAAGATAATTACAGCCATCCTATCTCTGTCAAATCCGATTATAATCCAGGGATCAGAAAGCAGGAGATTAAAAGCTCATCTGAGTAGATGCAACGAATGAAACTGATGAGAACTGCCCATACTATGTCAGTTATACAGAAACAGCCAGATTGATGGATATTGGAATTACAGATATGAGCATTCTCATTTTCACTCTGGCTTTGAAATGCAAATGAAAACTGCTGGAATTGTTGAACAGCAACTGCTAACCTTTTTTTATATAGTGGGAGTCTCCTTCAGTTAACAAGATTTGTGGAGCATAGGATCAGCATTATATTAAACACAGATCCTTGCTGATCCTTGTTTTTTTTTCCGTTCATATTGAAGATTTTTTCTTCATATGCAATATATGCATTCAATTGTTATTCTGGAAGAAAAGGGAGTAATTGTTGCTGCATGGTCTGTTATGTACTTAACACTCATCAGAGCATTTATCAACCTGCTTTAGAAAAGCCACAGCGCAAAAGGAAGAAGTGGCCAGGCTAGCTCTAAGAGGAGCAAGAAATCCTAAAAACAGAGTTTGTATACATAATCTCTATCAGATGGTAGACTGAAGGGTTAAAGACCTAGATCTCACTGCTTATGAAGAAAGTGGTGTGTGTTCATTTTTTTGTTTGCTGATTTTTTTTCTCCAAAGATGCCTTTCCTACCATCACTTAACAAATAAATGACATTCTGCTCTTTTTCAGTTGCCACAGAGTGATTTATTACATCAAACACTTTTTACTTTAGCCTTCACAGTTTACCATGCTAACATGTTTTGAACATGAAGCAAGCTAAAAATGGATGTCCTTCAATTGCCTGATGCTCTGTAAAACGATAACCTTTGTAAGCACTTACAAATGTATCACAGAGCACCAGGCAATCTCAATCTCTACAAGCAAAGTGACGTGTTCCGAGTCTCCCCTCCCAAGAGCAACACCTTAGAGAAGAGGCAGACACACAGAGGCACTCCACACAGTACCTAATGCTAATTTGGGAGTTACGTGGGCTCAAATCTATGCCTGTTTCTTCATGCACAAGAGCAGATGCAAGTGCATTCAGGGCACTGCCTCCTATAGCATGCAAGTGAGTCTCTCCGAGAAATGTGCTGGGTGTAGGAGTAGTGGATCATCGGGACAGAGTAAGTTTAATTTCATTCTCCATGAACTGCAAATGCAATTTCTCTTGCTGCATCCTGGGAAAAGTACAGCAGAAAAACTATCTTCCCACTGTGGATTTACAAAAGTGATGATTTTATTTTTTTAATGAATGGAAGAAAGAGAAAAAGAAATCATATGCAGGATCAAATTGTACCGCTTATACATTTTTTTCAATTACACTGTCTAAAATGGAAGATTCACTTCGACATTTTCAAATAATTTCCTTTTTTTTTCAGCTATCACTAAAGATTTTTATTTTTTTTAAATAATCACTGCATGGAAAGTCAGAATAATCACTTTCCACATCCTCCCCATCCTCCCACATTTTCCTTTAAGAGTATTTCTGCTTTTATGGCCTAAATTCTTCACCTGAAGTCTAACCCTCTGTTTATGGCATCACAGTGGTTGCTGTGGAGGTGATTATGATGTACAAAGCCAAAAGCAATGAGTTCAAAATTGGAATGAACAGCGGCATCTCACTAAATCTGTTTAAAGTAGTAGTGCATATTAAAAAAAA
>WBMW01001482.1:1267143-1278224 GCA_013396635.1 Penelope pileata | reverse complement strand
AAAAAAAAAAAAAAACAGACCATGTGCATTGAAAAACAAGCAAATTAAGTTCCTAAATGACTGTTTCCCCTTATTATCACAACTGTTTCAGATGTGTTAATATAATAGCTTTAGAGACAAAGTGCTAAACTTTACATATGGAAACAAGCACATAACATGAACAGACAGTGCTAACACAGATGGCAGCAGAGTCCTAACCACACTCTTCAGTAGTGCCTGCTGTGATTGCTATCCTCTTCTATAGCAAAAACATGCAAACAACAAAGTGTGGTAACGCAGACATGCACAATACAGTGCTGTTCTGACAATGAAAGTACTTAATGTCATCCTGCATACAGTACTGTTCTCTACGCCAGATTCCAGACTCAGAATGAGTTACGACCAGAGAACACAGATTCCTGAAAAAGCCATTAGTTCATTCTAATTCCTTCTGCTACAAGGATTAGCTTCATACACACCTTCTCAAACATGCACACATTTAAAAATACAACTGTTCAAGTGCAGGTGCTAATTCTTGAGAAATACATCAAATATTACAACAGGAGAACTTTGTCTTGCCCTTTGCATCACAGAATCAGTCACTGCCAAATTTTCACAACCATGGTGGCAGAAACAATCCTTAAATTTTCCCCGCATTATAAAAACCATAAATGATTTATATTAAGTGAATTAGTTTCCAAACCAGATGTTTCTCCTAATCTTGACACCTAAAACATTATTAGGAGCATACAGGTTACAACTCCTCATATTCTCTAATATCCATGTGCAAAGACTATTAGAGTAGATGACAAATTAGAGAAACTAGAAAGGCACATATACCCTCTATGTTTGGTATTTTTCCTGTAATACAGTTTAGTGCAGGACAAGAAGTGGTTCCAAGTTAATTGAATGGCAAGGCACAAGGAAAACCATGAAGGTTTCTGAATCAAAACTGTACTGAACTACTGAACTACAACATGTACTCAACTACACATTAAAAAGAAAAATGTGCAAAGAGCAATGGGATAAGGATAAAATCAAGTATCAGATCAAAACAGTTAATGTAAACAAGAGAAAAATGTTTAAAGCTGAGACTTTAATGCCACAGTACTCAATCACATTAAAATGTTATTAAGCATAGAAAGCTATTTTCTAAACAATATTTCAACATAAGTGCCTTGCGAGTGCCGTGGCTCAGTATAGCCTATATACAGTTACAGGAGTGTTAACAAATTAATTGCATTGCCCTTATAAATTCAGCTATTTAGACAAGAAAGACAATGGCTGTTAACACTAACAGATAAAAAATGTTTCACTGGAAAGAAAAACAGTACTTTCGTAATCCAAAAAAAACACATTACCAGCAAGGTTACATCACTACACACAGGTTGTGTTGCATGATAGTTTCCCATATGGGAATGCCATCGGGACACACCAAAATTCACTGATGGGTGAAAGAAGATACTAGAACACAAAGATGAAGTGGAGCTGCAATTTCTTAAGCATATTCATCAAGCTAGATATAAGGGACAAACAGAGAAGCCCACTTAATACAACTGGCAAGGTGGCACGTGGAGCCTCAGTGCAGGCACCCCAAAGCTGAGACATAAAGAGCACTAGCAATCCAAACCCAACAGGAACATCAGGTTCCCAGACTCCTCACCAAAGAAGCCAGAGACAAGCTCCAGAGAGTCTATGAAAGGCTCCTGATGTTCACAGAGGTGTTCAGTGCGTGCTGGGCCTGTAGTTCTAGGGCTGCTGTAAGGCTACAGCTTCCTTGCCCTTGGCTGCAGAGTCCATTAAGTGCAGTTAGATCTCACTGAAATGCAGGATGTTTGATTCATGAAGTATTTATTTATTTATTTTTAATCTGATTTGGACCAGAGGAGTTGATAATTCACAGGAATATACTGATCTTGCGCTTACTTCCATGGATTTGTGGGCAACCACTCAGCAGCTCTGGGGCCAAGAGCTACACAGGATTTCTACTAACAGAACTCCAGGAAACAGTCTTGGTTACAGAGCATGGTGTACAAATGCAGTCTGACAACATTTAAGCACATCCAACACTAGTTTTCCTTTAACACTGCTGAAGAAAGGTGCACACACCAGGGATCAGTGATCTTACTCCAGAACAGAATAAATACTGAGTCTGGAGCTCTAAATCAAGTCGGATGCATTCAGAAGCAAACTTCAGCATATTTAAGGAAGAGATGAAGAAAAACAGAGCAGTCTGAAGACTGAAACCCTCGTTCCTGTCAAAAACAAAACAAAACAAAGCAACAACAAATACAATACAGCAGAACATTGAGTTTCAGGCTCATAATGACCAAGGACCTCTGTGCTGTAACTGCACAGGGACATTTCAATTACTCAAGTTGTCATGACTCTTCTTGTCATAAAATCTTACTTGCACTTTTTATTTACACAATCGAGTGCCTCAAGGCCAGATACCTAGTACGCTTCTCTGTATTTATCAAAAAGTTACCATGTTTCTAGGTGCACTCTAATATAGGAATGCAAAGCTTAAGAATGGCTGCTGCTGTTCTTATTCAGAAAGCCATGCATATAAGCAAATACTTTGTTTTCCATCTTTTCTGGAGCATCCTAGAACAAGGTAGTTCATATGTTCTGTAAGCAATGCTTCAGATCATCTACAGTACCATCTTAGCATCATTTCTTCTTGGCCCTGTTTCTAAAAGACATGGCCATCATGTAGAACCCACACTTTTATAGAATTTTCAGGCCTGATTTTGAATTTGGGCTTGCGAAAAAAGTAACAAGTGTTGTCAGATTTTGTGCATTCTTCTTACTTGCATGTTTTCAAGACTGGACTGGAGAAAGCTCTGAGAAATTTGTTCTGATGCTATAGCTGACCCTGAGACTTCCTTAGGCTCCTTCCAACTTGAATTGCTCTATGTATTCCTCAGTTTCCACTAGATATACTAAATAGAGTCATAGTATAATTGATGTGAATATTTTAACTTGATTAAAAAAAAAAGTCATATAACATTGTGACAACATACTGACAGAATTTTGCAACCTTCCTCTTTTTACACAACATTGACTAAAAATGCTAAAAATGTACATCTACCGTCAAATCAGCATTATGGTGCTAGAAGAACAAGATACAGCAAAAAAGCTGGCCACAATCCAGGGTGCATCTTCAGATTTATCCCTTCCTGCAACAGAAGAATTGCTGAAAGTTATTAAGAACTCTGCAAATCTCTCAGGTGTCATTGAATTGCCATTTCTGTAAGATTATTTGTCTGTGTCAGCTGGCTGAACAAGCTGCAAAAAGAAAGGATTCAAAAAGCCTAGAAAATTTACTCACCAACTGCTATTGAGCATACAGCAAGCAGCCAGGTTCCACAAGTTCAAGCTGTTCAAAGACCAGAATCTCAATCTGGTCACTACAGTTTCTTCAAGGTGACCCTTTTCTTACCTTTAGATTTGTAATATAGCCCTCTCCCAAAAAAAAAGTAAAGTAATTGAGCTGGGACTAGTTTCTCAGTCTTGAGATTAGGAAAGAAAACAAAAACTGCATACAAGGAACCCCAAAATGTGGTCCTATTACAATCAAACAATTACCACATCTCAGTGAACAATAACCAGACTTCTATTGCACAAAGAATAAAAAGTGGTAAGTTCTTCTTTGCTTTGTTGGAACTTACCTTGGTAAGCCAAAGGTCTGGAGCAACTGAGGTTGCACACAGCTGTACCACTAACATAAACAACTGACCAGTCCCTCAGGCTACTTCAATGTTAACTGAAATCAATACCTGGACGGGAGCAGCCTGCCATAGAGAACTTACAGAACTCCAATGTCATTCAGACTGGAAAAGGGGAAGACCGTGTTTCCCTAAAGCATTTCTTATATTCTAAAGATCACTTTCATCCTGCTTTAAATGGGTTTTCTAAGTGTCTCTTGAAATTCAAAATAGCTAGAAGGCCAAAAATGCATACCTCTAGCTTAAAAAAAATAAAATAGAGAGATTTCATTCTCATTCCCTCTAATTCAGCCTTGAACACTGTATGCCAGATATTAATGAAGTCAACTCTAGATTATCAGGGTGTTTCATGCTTAGAAATAATGCAGAAGCTTGGAAACATCCTGCCCAGCAAAGTGATTCATCTGTTCTATGATCTTGGCTGATGTGAATGCACAAGTGTGCCTTGATCTTTCTGCATACGGCTTCTATTATAGAATCTCCTTTCACGTACCTCCAAAAAATTATTCTCATGCCCATTTCTTGTCTAGCAACAACCACGACCTCCCACATGAAACAACAGCGACTATCAGCCAAAAAGAAGAAATTAGTGAGGACGCCCAGTTGAACTATATGTGACTTTTCTCAGTCCAATTTCTGGAGAAGTATCTGTTCTCAACTTCCCATTCCTCCCCCTCACTACAAATGCCAGCAGTTTAGACAGCTCTACATTCAGAGCAGTAAGAATTGAGCTAAATACTGAAATGGTTTAAACAGCAAAGCTCAATGCAGACATTGACAATAACAAGTCTTTTTTTCCTCACTTTTTTCCACCGGCTCTTGGTTCATTATCACAAACTAACAGTTCTACTTTAATCTGCCCTCAGGAGAAGGTTCTATCCACTAATTCCTGTTCCTCTTTTCTGCTTTCCAATACTTTCTACAGGAGTACAGCATCAACAACTCTGAATGAAAATTGGCCATACACAGCACAGAAAAATATTCTGAGACATACTACCACACGAGATCACAAAATCATCTTGAAAACTCATATATTTTACAAAACATTTAAGTTTTGTTTACTAAACAGATCCTTCAGTATTTACTAATCCTTCTAAATACAGGTTGTGGGGTTTCTTTCATAGAAATACTGAGAATAATTTCAACAACACAGTGTTAAGACTACATGCTACTAAATGAGTCAAGGTACAGCCAGTTCAATACCTTTATAACGAAAAGACATTTATCTGCAAAATACTCTGCTTAAGTAGCAACCAGAGTGCTATCTGCATGCCCACTCACATGGCAAGAGATGTGAATTTGCATCTGCTGGCACAGCCACCCTGCCACATGACACCATGTCACTTATCTGTGCTAGCAAAATAATTAAATATCAAAGAATGCCACAACAGTTTTGTTTCACTTTTTATTTCGCGCTTCAGTATTTTAAACACCACAAACTTAAAAGCCATCATCAAGGCCAGAACATATCAAAGTGAAGCTACAATAACAACATTCCTGGTTTAACTGTCCAGAGTATTACAGCTCTGCAATGGTTTTGTATGATTAGAAATACTATAGTGTCCACCTAATTTCATATATACAGAGACAGAATACAAAAATGCTACCCTGGAGTTTCATGAGAAAGATGTTGAATCCTAATAGAATAAAGATATTCTAGGTTTTATGATGGTTTATACTGCTGCTGCTGCTGCTTAGAACAGCACCGGGTCAAGTCCAGCCCCAACACATATGGGAAAGCAGTCGGCCATTCCAATCATTGTGGCAATGTGATAAAACAAATTCAGTGCATAAACAGACATTCCAACTTTAGTTAATGGGCAAGATGATTCATTGTTATAACATGGCAAAGCTAAATGGAAAGACAAAGGCAGAGACACTAGACTGAGCACTAAGACTGGAAACTTCCAGATGTGAGTATAAAACGCCCAAGCCAGAATTACTCAAAATATGAAATACTTTAGAATGTACTAAAATGAGACAGTTTCTATAGTTCTGTCAAAGTAATCATTTCACCTAGCTTACAATTTAAACTGCAAGAGTCAAATTATCAGGCAAGTGATTTTCTTCACCTTTTAAAGCACACTTTGTATTTCCCAGTAAAGTGATTTGTGACCTCTGTCTGATTAAAACTCTCCAAATCTTCTTGAAAAAGAGTTCGGAAAAAATAAATCTGGTTATGGGATGGAGAGGAAGTCTTTGGTTTCTTAACTATATTTCTGTGCAGAAATTGGATTTAAATGAACATCATAAAACTGTATTTGCACTCCTCTAGATTCTAGATGGTGAGGTTGTCATTCTGTTGTAAACCCAGATTTAGCAAAATCCATGGCTTTGTAGTTATGGTTACTTATTTCTAATTGTACAAGTTGCAATGCTAGGGTTATATTTGTGTCATAAAAAAACGCTTTCATGAACTAGGGGAAAAATGGCACATATGTAGCAGGTATTTACTGATTTTATCATGCACATTTCTGGCCAAGAAGATTATTGCTGCCTTTTTTTATTATTATTATTATTTTAAATACAGCAAAGGCACTGTGAATTAACTTGGAAAACACTGCAGAAGCAAAATATTCTCATTTTTCAAATATCAAAGTATGGCATTACTGAGGTCCCCAAGGTTCACTGGAGAAGATGGGAGGAAAAAAAAAAAAAAAACAAGGGAAAACACACACTGGAACCAAACATCATGGAACGGCTTTCTAGTTCCAAATGCCCTGCTGTGGGCAGAGACACCTCACACTAGATCAGGTTGCCCAAAGACCCATCCAGTCTGTCATTAAATACCTCCAAGGATGGGAGCACCCACAGCTTCTCTTGGTAACCTGTTCTAGTGCTTCATACCCTCACAGTAAAGAATTTCCTCCTTATAACTAATCTAAATCTGCCCTCTTTTAAGTAAATGCCTCTACCCCTTGTCCTATCATTACATGCTCTTGTAAAAAGTCCCTCCCCATCAACCAACACCCTCAAGTTCTTCTCGCCAGGTCCGCTCAATCCATTCTCCACCCAGCCTGTATTTTTTGCTTGGGATTGCCCTGATACAGATGCAGGACCTTGCACTTGGCCTTATCGAATTTCATGAGGCCCACCTCTCAAGTCTGTCACAGTCCCTCTGGATGGCATCCCTTCCCTCCAGCACTTCTTTGTGTCATCTGCAAACCTGATAAGGGTGCACACAATCCCACTGTCCGTGTCACTGACAAAGATGTAAAATAGTATTGGTCCCAATACCAACCCCTGAGAAACACCACTCATCGCTGGAGATCAAGACATTGACCTCAGATCTTTGAGTGCAACCATCCAGACAATTCCTTATCCACCAAGTGGTCCATTCATCAAACCCATGTCTCTCCAATTTAAAGACAAGAATGTCACATGGGACAGTGTCAAATGCTTTGCACAAGTCTAGGTAAACAGTATCTCTTGCTCTTCCCTCACTCACCAACGCTTCAACCCTGTTGAAGGCCACCAAATTTGTCAGGCAGGATTTGCCCTTAGTGAAGTCATGCTGACTGCCACCAATCAGCTCTTTGTTTTCCACTTGCCTTAGCATAGTTTCCAGGAGGATCTGCTCCATGATCTTGCCGAATCTGTACGTGCTCCCTGACTAATGCCAAAAGACCCCAGAAGCAGCTGAGGCATCTAAGTGTTAGTAGATCCAAACAGAAATAACAGCAATGTTCATACTTTCTAAGCAGGTAGGCTAGAAAAATGTTTTAAGATTTAAAGTTTACCTGCAGATTACTCCAGCTGGGCACAGAAAATAGGCTTACTTGCTTTAAGAACTTATATTCTGTTATATTAAGCAGACATACAACGCCTACATGAATTTCAGACATTTACTTTTACAAATACTACAATAAGCCACCGGCAAAAAGTGAGGTGGAGAGAACTACGCCTCCAGAACAACAGAAGATTTGATTATGACTGCCTGAATATGACCAAGAACATTATTTCTCAGGAGACAGAGAAGGAAAAAAGGAACAAGCTGACAGCATATTCTGAATATTTCAGGAAGAAATGTGTGAAGATAAGACCATGTGAAATTGGAAAGCTTGTAGGACTCTCCATTTCTCTACTACCTACTGTAAAATTAGTCCAGTTCAGTGCAGTCACAATCAGAAGTTGTTAGCATATGTGGTATACATCCAAGCATGTACATCGGAAAAAACATGGTCAGACTTGTAGCTTTCTTCCTCCCTGCCCATCTTTCACTAGTTCAACACAGAGAAGTCTAGTTCTCTGGAGCAATAACATGCAAACTTCTATCCTTATCTCACTACAACATTTCTGCCACTCTCAGAAGGAAACGACACCAAACAGAAGGGGAGACAGTAGCTTTTGTCTTATTCTGTAACAATTCTAGATAGGTTAAGGCTGAAATTAGTCAGCTGGCCTAGGTGGGAAAAAAAGGTTTTGTGTTGCTATAGCTCACATTTATTTATTCGGCCTACCTGGGCATAATACAATATATTGGCGCAATGCTGGCTGACTTCATTGTGCTGCCAGAAGCAGAGAAGACTTCCATTCCCTAGCCTAAATTTGGCACATTTGTGAGCAATTAAAAATACATATATTTTAAGAACTAATCATCTGCTGTCTAAAACCTCACTGATGTATGCACACACACCTACATATACATTCAACACTATTCATTTATACTTTTTCCCTTATAGTAATTATTTTAGAACTAAGGATGTAGAACTACTGGTTGACTACAATACTTTCATGTAGCTTTAAATATGCATATAAAATATTGCTTTCTCCTCAGCAGTCATTTTTGATGGTGTCAGATAATATAAACATTTTTCTCTTTCACAGCTTTTAGTCACAAACTTCCCATACCTACTCCTCAACAGAGAAGATGTCCAATGCATACAAGCATCTAAAAGTTTTGTCAAGTACAACAGCAAAGCACTAGTTGATGTAAACTACAGTTTCCAGTATGCCACTCCTTAACATTTCCTGCTTAGAGAGAATCTGTAGAAGAGCTCTGGATGTAGCCATTCATCTGGGTTTTCAAGCTCTTGAGAGATTTTACAGGTAAGGTGCTAATGCTAATCCAACACTAGATCATACTAAAACAGGCTTTTTACACAAGATTGATAATGTTTATCATCTTATTGGGATCTTGAAATTTTGTCTTGACAAAGACTTTGTTTACTGTCAAGACAAGTTCTACTTTACATTGCTTTGCATTTTCCATGGTGTCATACCACATAAAACAAGATCTTCTGCACTTGAGATCACAGAGAAATTTTCATGTTTGTATTTCTGTTTTTGAAAAACACAGATAATTCTCAGGTCATGATGCCGTAAGTATATGATTTGGTTACGAAAAAGCATAGATTTACTTGCAATTGCTAACCTAAAGTTGTAATTAATAAAGCATTCAATAAGCACACTTGATATCAAATAGCTCCACATCAAAATAAATCAACAGCTGTATTTACCCACACAAAAGGTAAGAAGAACATCAAAGCCAGTAAATACTTATAAGTTGACACAGTCAAAAGGCAGGCTTGCTCACATGTTCACAGCTCAGTATGCCTGCAGCACCCAGCCAGCCTTATATGATGATTGGGTAAATGTATCTTAACCCAAACATACACAGAAATGTTGTGCTTGGTCTTCAGCTGCTGTCAATCATAACAGTGCTGCTGAGATCCACGGAGCTATGCCATGCTTTACCAGCACAGGTTGGTGGCCAACTAAAATCGGTTTTGCAGCAAAAACAATAGGAAAGAACAGTGCTTCTTCCTAAAAATTGAATTATTTCATACTCCTGCTGCCTCCCAGTTCTGTTGTAAAATATGAATATTTCTCGTTTCGTTCTGACAACTCCATGTATGAATGACTTGAGACAGTCAAAATTGCCTACAGCTCACATAACCCAGTTTTACTTTTTGGTGCATCTTATAACTCCTCCAATCTTTAGCTTAAGCATTAAATAAATTTTTCACTCCAATGCAAAGTGGTCAATTATTATCTACAAGAAAAAAAAATTTACTTGAGTCCATTTGTGGCAAATAAAGTGTTTCTAAAATTTGGAAATTTTAAGAAGTACACTGAAGTAATACTGTACTTCCACACCACCACCTCCCCAAAAAATCCCACTGCAGCACACAGTCTGTAGCACGGACACACAAGTTAGTTTTGTTTTCACCTTACATCTGAAGCTGTTAACATCAAATGACCTCATAACTAAGTCCACTGCACCTTGCAAAGACAGTATGGCACAGAGAGCGATTATCCTTAAAGCACAGTGCAAAAATAATTAGGATGCAAAATATATGTGCTGCAGTGTAATTTAGTGTTCCCTGTTGTCACAGTAATTACTTAAATGAGAATTTAGCGTCCTGTGATACCTTACAAAACGTTTAAAAGAAGCAGCAGACAGCCTGAAGCACGCTGCACCTTTTTGTTACTCTGAATTAGAACCAACTTATTCTCCAAAAAGTAACTGATTTACAGTACGGCTACTTTGCTGCTGTTCGCGTCCCAACAGCATAACACAGCACTGTAACAATGCTGTTAGAGCAAAGTTTGTGTGGGTGAAGGGTTTCCACGGGGCCCAACACCCGGCACTGCACGGGCTGTGGGGTGCACGCCAGCTCTCCCCAGGTCAATGCCAGCACTCCCGTTGGCTTCAGGACATGCAGCCTTTGGGCCTCTGTGCCTCAACCACCAGAACAGTCTCAGAGGCGCAACCAACTCTCCTTGTGAGATACTCCCCGCTACACTCAGAAAGAGTAGCAGAAAGATTTACAACTGCAAACAGCTATTTTTATTCCCTAGCTGGATGGCACCTCCTCTCCTGCACACTCATTTCCTTCAGAGCTCTGTTGATACCCACTGACAACACCTCTGCTCGGACTTTCTGTGTTCCTGAAAGAGGAGCGAAGAAGCAAAAGCGAGGAGGAGCCGTGACCGCGCGCTCCCGGGCGCTCAGCGATGCGCGGCGCCGGGGCACAACGCGGGCTCTGCCCGGCGCTGTCACCTCCCCGCGCGCAGCACCGCCACTCCCGCACCCAGCAGCACCCCGGGCGGGGCCGCCGTCCCCGCAGCCGGGCTGTTCGCTGTGCAAAGGGCACCGAGTTCCTCCGAGGGGTGTCACGCTCGGCGGCACGCGGGTCGCGGCGCCGAGCGCTGCCTTCTTAGGGTCGGAGGGGGCTCGGGGAGAGCTGTTTCCGTGCTGCTCGGACTCGACATGGAGCATCCCCTTCCCGAGCGAGGAGGGGAGCAGGAGCAGGCAGGGCAAGTGTTTTCTCTGCCCTTCCCGAGCATTAAGACCAGACGCAGGCATGCCAAAAAAGACTGCCAGGACTCCTCCCAGGCTCACTGCCGGTCGGCAGGCTGCAACAA